>JAMWET010001292.1:0-45000 GCA_024036415.1 Prochilodus magdalenae
GGAACTGTACAGTGGATCTGTGGACTGTGTTCCTAAAAAAATGTCCATGACAACTTACAATGTCCTAATAGCTCCTCCTCCTCTTTCTCCTCACTCTGCAGGTGTTTGGTAAGATAGCGCTGAGGGACAACAGCCAGATCAACCGGAACAACAACTTTCAGACCTTCCCGCAGGCTGTGCTGCTGCTCTTCAGGTCAGCGCTTCCTTTCTGTCGGCTCTGCTTCTCTGTATGATTCTTCAGTCAGTGAATTAAAGAGAGGGGGCCACGCTGGATCCAGAGGGCCCGTTCATTCAGGAGCACTCTGTGTCGTGTCCAGTGTGGGACTGATACCATAACTTAGAGATGTCTAGCCAGTGTCCTTCCTTACTGGGAGCACAATGCTTCCTGGGCTCCTACAGCAGCACGACCCATGGCAGACGCCAGGTAGCCTCTTCTTCAAAATCCAGTGCCCTGGCATCCCACAGAGTCCAGACAAAGTGGGCACAGGTGCTATTGCCATTCCTTTCCGTGCACTGGGGAGGTGCTATCCCATTCCGGACAGGACTGTGACATCAGTGTAGAGGTACAACAAGTACTGTCCTGTCTCGCCTCCCAAGAGGCTCCTCAGATGACCAAACTTCCCAAGCTTGTATGGTAGCACAGTCCATGGAGGACCCCACCGAGCCCTCCATCAAAGGTCATGGACCTATATACCTCTGTCAGCGTTCCTGGAGTACAGTAAACACCAGATAATTCCAGTAGCATTCCTGCTACTGGATGCCTTGAATTTCCCTCTGGGATCAATAAAGTATCTATCTATCTATCTAATAACAAGGATCCATACTAGAAAGGATGGGGGACACCCCTGCTCTCCATACTCCCTGGGGTTCGATTCCCAGCCTGGGCAACCTGGACGGGAATGTAAATGGGATAGGCTCCAGCACCCTGCTCTCTGCCTCCCAGAAGCATGAGGGGCTTAGAAGAAGATGAACGAATGAACTCATTTAACCCCTAAGAGCCCAGACCCAGTTCCCCCTAAAGAACCATAATGAGGGTCAGTTATAAGATCATGTAAGACCAGTCTAATTGTGACACGGAGGTCACATGGTGTCTTCTGTAACTATTTTAAGGTCAAAATACTGGTAACATGTGCCTCGACGATCATTACATGACTTGTATTTTGTTGTTTTGGTCCCATTTGGGAGATGGGGTCAGAACGGGTTCTATCAGAGCGTTAGAACCGCATTAGCGTTAGAATGGGTGTGTAACAGACCTCATGGATGCAAACACGAGCTTTGAAATTGAGCTGCTTTGGTCTCATGCACTAACTAAGCGTGTCACATGTTCACACCATCTCACAAACTGTCATGTGACTGCCTCCAGAAGGTTCAGTACAGGTCGCTCAGGGTTCCATGAGTTTAGGTGAGGGATAAAGCTGTGTATGGAACTCTCCAGATGGAACGTCAGCATGGGCTCTTAAGGGCAGCATGGGGGTTCGATTCCCCACCTCGATTCCCTGCCTCGATTCTTCACCTCGATTCCCCGAAGCGTTTGTATGACCAAAGGTCAGAAAACCAAATCCAGTGCATTACGCATCGTAACACAGACCTCTAACATATACTTTTTTTTTCACGTGCAGGTGTGCAACAGGTGAGGCGTGGCAGGAGATCATGCTGGCCTGCTCCCCTAACCGCCCGTGTGAAAAGGGCTCTGAAGAAGATCCGACCAGTGAGGAGTGTGGCAGCCACTTTGCCATTATCTACTTCGTCAGTTTCTACATGCTCTGTGCCTTTCTGGTGAGGAGCAGCTCATGGTTCAGGTCACTCAGTGGTAGAGCTGGCAAAACTAAAACTGCATCCGGAATTAAACGGGGGCCTCGGTGTAGGATAAGACACAGGAGGTCCTCTTTATAGGACAGGCAGTAGGGGGAAGCTGTTGCCCCACGCTGCTTAGACGGCTGGAGTAGCAGGCAGGTCACTTTTAGCCAGTGTCCTTTCTTACCAGAAGTGCAATGCTTCCTGTGTTCCTATGCCAGCTTCGCTTATGACAGATGACATGCAGCCTCTGCGTCCCAGAGTCCAAACAAAGTCCATGGTAGGACAGTCTGTGGAGGCAATGAGGCCCGTCCTTCAAAGGTCAGCCACCCTGGCTATCCACTGACCTAAACAAGGCTCTGGAGGCACACAGATTCAGCACAAGTCTCAGACCGAAGCACTATCCTACTTCTGACACCACTGTAGTGTCAGCACAGAACGGCAACTAACAGCACCTCCCGAAAGCCTTTTCGCGTGGCTTACCACCAACTAATAGGGTTAGGGTTGAACTAATAGGGTTTGGTTTGAACTAATAGGGTTAGGGTTGAACTAATAGGGTTAGGGTTGAACTAATAGGGTTGGTGTTGAACTAATAGGGTTAGGGTTGAACTAATAGGGTTAGGATTGAACTAATAGGGTTAGGGTTGAACTAATAGGGTTAGGATTGAACTAATAGGGTTGGTGTTGAACTAATAGGGTTAGGATTGAACTAATAGGGTTTGTGTTGAACTAATAGGGTTAGGGTTGAACTAATAGGGTATGGTGTGAACTAATAGGGTTAGAGTTGAACTAATAGGGTTTGGTTTGAACTAATAGGGTTAGGGTTGAACTAATAGGGTTTGTGTTGAACTAATAGGGTTAGGGTTGAACTAATAGGGTATGGTGTGAACTAATAGGGTTAGGGTTGAACTAATAGGGTTAGAGTTGAACTAAAAGGGGTAGAGTTGAACTAATAGGGTTAGGGTTGAACTAATAGGGTATGGTGTGAACTAATAGGGTTAGGGTTGAACTAATAGGGTTTGTGTTGAACTAATAGGGTTAGGGTTGAACTAATAGGGTATGGTGTGAACTAATAGGGTTAGGGTTGAACTAATAGGGTTAGGGTTGAACTAATAGGGTATGGTGTGAACTAATAGGGTTAGGGTTGAACTAATAGGGTATGGTGTGAACTAATAGGGTTAGGGTTGAACTAATAGGGTATGGTGTGAACTAATAGGGTTAGAGTTGAACTAATAGGGTTAGGGTTGAACTAATAGGGTATGGTGTGAACTAATAGGGTTAGAGTTGAACTAATAGGGTTTGGTTTGAACTAATAGGGTTAGGGTTGAACTAATAGGGTTAGATTGAACTAATAGGGTTAGGGTTGAACTAATAGGGTTAGGATTGAACTAATAGGGTTGGTGTTGAACTAATAGGGTTAGGATTGAACTAATAGGGTTTGTGTTGAACTAATAGGGTTAGGGTTGAACTAATAGGGTTTGGTTTGAACTAATAGGGTTAGGGTTGAACTAATAGGGTTGGTGTTGAACTAATAGGGTTAGGGTTGAACTAATAGGGTTAGGATTGAACTAATAGGGTTAGGGTTGAACTAATAGGGTTAGGATTGAACTAATAGGGTTGGTGTTGAACTAATAGGGTTAGGATTGAACTAATAGGGTTTGTGTTGAACTAATAGGGTTAGGGTTGAACTAATAGGGTATGGTGTGAACTAATAGGGTTAGAGTTGAACTAATAGGGTATGGTGTGAACTAATAGGGTTAGAGTTGAACTAATAGGGTTAGGGTTGAACTAATAGGGTATGGTGTGAACTAATAGGGTTAGAGTTGAACTAATAGGGTTTGGTTTGAACTAATAGGGTTAGGGTTGAACTAATAGGGTTTGTGTTGAACTAATAGGGTTAGGGTTGAACTAATAGGGTATGGTGTGAACTAATAGGGTTAGGGTTGAACTAATAGGGTTAGGGTTGAACTAATAGGGTTAGGGTTGAACTAATAGGGTATGGTGTGAACTAATAGGGTTAGAGTTGAACTAATAGGGTTTGGTTTGAACTAATAGGGTTAGGGTTGAACTAATAGGGTTTGTGTTGAACTAATAGGGTTAGAGTTGAACTAATAGGGTATGGTGTGAACTAATAGGGTTAGAGTTGAACTAATAGGGTTTGGTTTGAACTAATAGGGTTAGGGTTGAACTAATAGGGTATGGTGTGAACTAATAGGGTTAGAGTTGAACTAATAGGGTTTGGTTTGAACTAATAGGGTTAGGGTTGAACTAATAGGGTTAAAGTTGAACTAATAAGGTTAGGGTTGAACTAATAGGGTTTGGTTTGAACTAATAGGGTTAGGGTTGAACTAATAGGGTTAGTGTTAAACTAATAGGGTTCGGGTTTAACTAATAGGGTTAGGGTTGAACTAATAGGGTTAGGTTTGAATTAACAGGTAGGGTTTAAGCCTGGACTTAAAGATTGAGGCTGTGTCCCGAACACTGACTGGGGGCCATGTTGAATTATCTATTATGAGTCCTCGGATCATCATCAGGACGATATTGATTTTTGAACCCGACCTTCTTTTTGACTCTTTGCGTCTGATGTTAATATGTAAAGGTGTCTGACATGGTGATAAGAACTCGCCTCTGACCCAGCATCTTATGCTCCCCATATTTCAGCCTGGTTCTACTAATATCTGGGTAACAAGGTAACGTCTGATCTTCGGTGCATTAACCCACCTTCCCATCCCCCCAGATCATCAACCTGTTTGTGGCTGTCATCATGGACAACTTCGACTATCTGACACGTGATTGGTCAATCCTGGGGCCGCATCACCTGGACGAGTTCAAGAGGATATGGGCAGAGTACGACCCCGAGGCCAAGTCAGTGGTTTTCTGTTCTTTCCATACTCATTCACTCTGGACCCCTGAAACCCAGACATGCCTCAGAAGGCCCGAGACCCTTCGGTAGACTTGACCACAGCATGGAGCGAGCCGGAGAGTGAGCTGTATGAGGGAGCTTAGTAAAGTAGGGTTAATGTCAGTCCTGGTGCCGTACGTCGCTCCAACATGGTGACATACACGGTTCATTTATTAAAAATTTAATGACAGAGATGCAAGATATGAGATATTAGTTTATGTATCGGTGCCGATATCGGAACTGGAGAAGCTGGATCGGTGCATCCCTAGTGTAACGCACCACCATTTCCCATTGTTGCCCCAGCTGACCAATTTCCAGCTGAGCCCACAGTTTATAAGACTCTAGTGATCGGCGCCACCATGTGGCCCAACGTGGCCCAACATGGCCCAATGTGAAAATCTGTATCTGCCCGTAGCCAATACCTTTCCCAAACACTCAGCATCTGGGACCTGGACTTGATAAAGTTGCTTTATGACCTGGACCGGAGTTCGCTGATGGTGTTGATGTAATGTTGACGTTTTTATAATCTGTTTTCTCAGACGTTGACATTAAACCCAGTAAAGCACCAGTTGTGTTTGTCCTGGTTGATAAACCTGTCTGTGTTGGTCTCAGGGGACGGATTAAGCACCTGGACGTGGTGACGTTACTGAGGAGGATTCAGCCACCTCTGGGCTTCGGCAAACTCTGTCCCCACAGAGTGGCTTGCAAGGTATGCGTCCTACCCAGCCACCTGTACACATACACACCAATGCCTAAAGCTGGAAAACCGTAATCAGCTCACGGTGCATGTGTGACCTGCCCTCCCCAGCGCCTGGTGTCCATGAACATGCCTCTGAACAGCGACGGCACGGTGATGTTCAACGCCACGCTGTTTGCTCTGGTGCGCACAGCCCTGCGCATTAAAACCGAAGGTATGACACACACGAGTCGCACTGTACCTACCCTCCATATACACCCCGCTCAGAACACCACCTTCATAAGGGGCTGTGTGGGGGGGATTTAGGGAACCTGGAGCAGGCGAATGAAGAGCTGAGAGCCATAGTGAAGAAGATCTGGAAGAGGACCAGTATGAAGCTGCTGGACCAGGTGGTGCCCCCAGCTGGAGGTCAGTAAGAGCATGTAGCTAGTATTTCATGTTTAATATTTGAATTGATATGTGAACTATGTAAAAATGTTTTTG
The DNA here is from genome assembly GCA_024036415.1 of Prochilodus magdalenae. Lineage (NCBI taxonomy): Eukaryota > Metazoa > Chordata > Actinopteri > Characiformes > Prochilodontidae > Prochilodus > Prochilodus magdalenae. The sequence continues at coordinate 5,877 of JAMWET010001292.1, forward strand.
ACATATTTTGGAAGGACCTGTTGTCCTTTGCTTTGCCTTAAAATGTCATGATGATAGAAGCAAACGAAATGGCCCAAAATGACTTGGTAAGACGTCTGGTTCCATTGATTTACATTGAAAATGAAGTCTGTCTTTTCTTCTCCTGTAAAATTATCATTTTGGAGATACAAGATTTTGTTCCAACAGCAACGAAATATGGATCACTATGCTGAACTGGTCCTTCACCTTTCAATGGCCCTGTACCTTAATTATGTTTTGTTAAGCAATATTTTATTATATTTTGTTATTATTGTTATTATATTGTTATTATATTATATATTATATAACATAATGTTAGATTATTTTAGATTTCAAATGTACTGTGTAAGAATAAAGTTATTATTATTATTATTATTATTATTATTATTATTATTATTATTATTATTATTATTATTATATGGTTGAACATTACATTTTGTCACTGCCCAAACTTTACCCTATGTTCAGTACGGACAGTTTTAGCTTATTTTCAAACAGAATTTAAAAACCAATGACATCACAATATTTTTCACTAAAACACAAAAAGTTTTAATTAAACGTTTCCATAGTGACCGTTCTTAATGTACCACGCTAATTTCAGAACACAAGGGGACTAACAATGGGATCTAACTGGTTGGTGTAAGATCTAACTGAGGGTCATACAGTTGGTGTAGGATCTAACTGAGGGTCATACAGTTGGTGTAGGATCTAACTGAGGGTCATACAGTTGGTGTAGGATCTAACTGAGGGTCACACGGTTGGTGTAGGATCTAACTGAGGGTCATACAGTTGGTGTAGGATCTAACTGAGGGTCACACGGTTGGTGTAGGATCTAACTGAGGGTCATACGGTTGGTGTAGGTTCTAACTGAGCGACATACAGTTGGTGTAGAATCTAACTGAGTGTCATACAGTTGGTGTAGGATCTAACTGAGCGTCATACAGTTGGTGTAGGATCTAACTGAGGGTCATACAGTTGGTGTAGGATCTAACTGAGCGTCATACAGTTGGTGTAGGATCTAACTGAGGGTCATACAGTTGGTGTAGGATCTAACTGAGCGTCATACAGTTGGTGTAGGATCTAACTGAGTTTCATACAGTTGGTGTAGGATCTAACTGAGCGTCATACAGTTGGTGTAGGATCTAACTGAGGGTCATACAGTTGGTGTAGGATCTAACTGAGGGTCATACAGTTGGTGTAGGATCTAACTGAGGGTCACACGGTTGGTGTAGGATCTAACAGAGGGTCATACGGTTGGTGTAGGTTCTAACTGAGGGTCATACGGTTGGTATAGGATCTAACTGAGGGTCATACGGTTGGTGTAGGATCTAACTGAGGGTCATACGGTTGGTGTAGGATCTAACTGAGGGTCATACGGTTGGTGTAGGATCTAACTGAGGGTCATACAGTTGGTGTAGGTTCTAACTGAGCGACATACGGTTGGTGTAGGAGCTAACTGAGGGTCATACGGTTGGTGTAGGATCTAACTGAGGGTCATACGGTTGGTGTAGGATCTAACTGAGCGACATACGGTTGGTGTAGGATCTAACTGAGGGTCATACGGTTGGTGTAGGATCTAACTGAGGGTCATACAGTTGGTGTAGGATCTAACTGAGCGTCATACAGTTGGTGTAGGATCTAACTGAGGGTCATACAGTTGGTGTAGGATCTAACTGAGGGTCATACAGTTGGTGTAGGATCTAACTGAGGGTCACACGGTTGGTGTAGGATCTAACAGAGGGTCATACGGTTGGTGTAGGTTCTAACTGAGGGTCATACGGTTGGTATAGGATCTAACTGAGGGTCATACGGTTGGTGTAGGATCTAACTGAGGGTCATACGGTTGGTGTAGGATCTAACTGAGGGTCATACGGTTGGTGTAGGATCTAACTGAGGGTCATACGGTTGGTGTAGGTTCTAACTGAGCGACATACGGTTGGTGTAGGAGCTAACTGAGGGTCATACGGTTGGTGTAGGATCTAACTGAGGGTCATACGGTTGGTGTAGGATCTAACTGAGCGACATACGGTTGGTGTAGGATCTAACTGAGGGTCATACGGTTGGTGTAGGATCTAACTGAGGGTCATACAGTTGGTGTAGGATCTAACTGAGGGTCACATGGTTAGTGTTGGATCAAACTGAGGGTCAAACGGTTGGTGTAGGTTCTAACTGAGCGACATACAGTTGGTGTAGGATCTAACTGAGGGTCATACGGTTGGTGTAGGATCTAACTGAGGGTCATACGGTTGGTGTAGGATCTAACTAAGTGTCATACGGTTGGTGTAGGATCTAACTGAGGGTCATACGGTTGGTGTAGGATCTAACTGAGGGTCACACGGTTGGTATAAGATCTAACTGAGCATCATACGGTTGGTGTAGGATCTAACTGAGGGTCATACGGTTGGTGTAGGCTCTAACTGAGGGTCATACGGTTGGTGTAGGATCTAACTGAGGGTCACACAGTTGGTGTAGGATTTAACTGAGCGTCATACGATTGGTGTAGGAGCTAACTGAGGGTCATACGGTTGGAGTAGGATCTAACTGAGCATCATACGGTTGGTGTAGGATCTAACTGAGCATCATACGGTTGGTGTAGGATCTAACTGAGGGTCTCACGGTTGGTGTAGGATCTAATTAAGCGTTATACGGTTGGTGTAGGATCTAACTGAGGGTCATACGGTTGGTGTAGCGCACCTGACAGAACCTTAACCTTCAAGTGAGCTGTTCCCCCATGTGAAAGACGGGGGTTCAGTTCCCAGTCTTGGTAACTACACTGTGCTACACCAATAAGAGGTCCATGGGCAAAACTCCTAACTCCTATTATAGACTGCAGGGGCGTGGTTAAACAAGGCCCCACCCACAGACAAAAACTGTGTGTATTTTTCAATAAAGCTTTTAACACACGACAAACACTTTTCATCTTCATCTTGGTTCTGAAACAGGCCTTTGTATTTCCACCATGTCTCTTTGATTGACGTTCAGGAAACAGGAAGTATTACTTCATCTTCTAATCTGACTTCATTCTGATGTTTCCAGATGACGAGGTGACAGTGGGGAAGTTCTACGCCACGTTCCTCATTCAGGAATACTTCAGGAAGTTCAAGAAGAGGAAGGAGCAGGGCCTGGTGGCTAAAATACCCCCAAAGACTGCTCTGTCTCTGCAGGTAGGACTAACACGCCGCTCTCTAAAGGCCTTTACCCAACCTATAATCACCTGCTGACCCCTGAATGTGCTCCCTTGGGCTTCAGGCTGGCCTGCGTACGCTGCATGACATGGGTCCGGAGATCAGGAGGGCTATATCAGGGGACCTGACCGTGGAGGAGGAGCTGGAGAAGGCCATGAAGGAGACGGTGTGTGCTGCGTCCGAGGATGATATCTTCAGGGTAAAGGTCTGATGCTTTTTTCTGTCTTCCTCTCCCTCGCTCAGCTCAGACCATCGCTTCTGCTGCTGGAGCTCCCTGACCTGTCAGGTGACCTACATCTGCACCATACAGTGAGATCAAGCTAGTCCTACACAGGTGTTACTGGAGGGTCAAGCTAAGGTACTGAGGTGTGACAGAAGGAACAGGCTCAGGTGTGACAGGCTGGGTTCTTCGTGGTTTCCGCACTGCCGAGCTTCTCCTTCCTCTACCATTCTGAGTATTCGGTCTATGAATGTCTGGTTAGTTCTGGTGGATCTGGTTAGTTCTTTCGGCCCACGTTGCGATTTAGCAAGCACATTAAATAACTTTGCATGAAGCACATCTGTCCTATCACACATATATATGTCAAACCCAAAGAACCAGGCGCGATGCCAGCACAGCCAGGAGACAAACAGGCTTTAATAAACAGGTCTGGCATATCACGCAACAGCACAGATCGGTACAGCAGTAACGACGGACAATAGCAGGTCATAGAAGATAGGATAGGCGAGGGTCTGAAACCAGGGAGACCTGGATTGCTACAACAAAGTTGGGAAAGCCTCGCGAAGAAGGTGTGTGTGTGGGTAGGACTCATATACAACAAATGACAGCTGGACCAATCAGTAAACTGGTGACGTGGACCGGGGCGGACTGGTGGAGTGCGAGCATGTGGTCATGATGTCATCGAGCTGTGCCCCCTGGGAACTGGAGTCCAAAGGAGTAGCGATGTCAGGCAGACCCACAAACGTGACAACATATATTTATACGGATAAGTAGATAGATAGATAGATAGATAGATAGATAGATAGATAGATAGATAGATAGATAGATAGATAGATAGATAGATAGATAGGTAAACAGACAGACAGACAGACAGACAGACAGACAGACAGATAGATAGATAGACAGACAGACAGACAGACAGACAGACAGATAGATAGATAGATAGATAGGTAGACATAGACAGCTAGATAGCTAGATAGCTAGATAGCTAGACAGACAGACAGATAGATAGATAGATAGATAGATAGATAGATAGATAGATAGATAGATAGATAGATAGATAGAGAGACAGACAGACAGACAGACAGATAGACAGACAGATAGATAGATAGATAGATAGATAGATAGATAGATAGATAGATAGATAGATAGACAGAGAGACAGACAGACAGACAGACAGACAGACAGATAGATAGATAGATAGATAGATAGATAGATAGATAGATAGATAGATAGATAGATAGACATAGACAGCTAGATAGCTAGATAGACAGACAGACAGACAGATAGATAGATAGATAGATAGATAGATAGATAGACAGACAGATAGATAGATAGATAGATAGATAGATAGATAGATAGATAGATAGATAGATAGATAGATATTATTTATTAACAGTAAATATGGTGAAATAAACATGTACCTGTTCTGATTCCGGTAGCTTTGGTGCGTCTGATGGATATGGTTAATATAGATTAGCTATATTACGATGATTAGCCCCGATATCATTCAGCCTATTACAGTAGGCTTCATTACGGGACTGCTTTGTCTGTGCTTCGCTCTCATTCATGCTGATGAGCCAGAGTGAGTGGATGAGTGTGCTCAGTAGCCTTTCCATACCGCGCAGTAAGGTAAATGTGGGTCCAGTGTTTGTATTTTCTGTAGAAGAGCAGCTGAATGTGGAGGCACTTGTGTTGGGTGGTTTATGAGCTGTTTTCTACATGTTGGCAAATGAGCCTCTCTGTCTCTACGCAGCGATCAGGCGGTCTCTTCGGAAACCACGTGAACTACTACCACCAGAGCGACGGCCGAGCCTCCTTCCCGCAGTCCTTCACCACTCAGCGGCCGCTGCACATCAGCAAGTCAGGCAGCCCTGGAGAAGGGGAGTCACCGTCACATGAGAAACTGGTAGACTCCACCTTCACTCCGAGCAGCTACTCCTCCTCAGGTTCCAATGCCAACATCAACAACGCCAACAACACAGCCATCGGACACTGCTACCCCAGCCCCTCCATCAGCACTGTGGACGGCCACACCAGACCCCTGCTCCCACCCGTACTACTGCCTCACTCCTCATGGTGCTTCCCTAACAAGAGGTATGGAAACGTGAAAACTTGCACCACTCCATGGTGGAATCATCGTGTGAAGGCTGGAAAATTCTGGGCGTTGATATTTGTGACGTTGTTAAACATAAAAAAGAAAATTATTTAATTAAAAAAATTATTTCATCGGTACTGAAACCCATGAACTGAATAAATATGAGCACGGACAATTCCCTTAATAGTGGCATTAACCAACCATGCTCAAGGCCACAGAACTCAGCATGTTGCCATCTCTGCTCACCACAGAACAGGTTTGGTTCTGACTAACAGAAGCTTTACTGACACAGGTTTAGTTGGTAAAGCCTCAACTTTAAGAACACGAACTGGAGTAGCTGATGTTGTAAGAACAGAAAGCAGGATTTAAACCTGTTGTGTTGTGGTTGGAGCTGTGGCTAAAGCTCCAGAGAACCCATACTTAAAACCACCTTTTGGAGGATTAGGAGTCTTTAATGTCATTAGTACACTTTAATGACTTGAGTTGATTTTGTGGGGACATTATTACTGAAAAGTTGATTTAGTGGCAACTTTAATACTAACAAGTAAATTTTGTGTCGACTTTAACAGTAAAAAGTTGATTTTGTGGTGACTGTATTACTAATAATGGATTTTGTGGTGACTTTAATACTAAAAAGTTGATTTTGTGGGGACTTTAATAGTAAAAAAATGATTTTGTGGCGACTTTATTACGGAAAAGTTGTTTTGTGGGGACTTTAATAGTAAAAAGTTGATTTTGTGGTGACTATGTTACTAAAAATTTATTTTGTGGTGACTTTAATAGTAAAAAGTTGATTTTGTGGTGACTTTATTAGTAAAAAGTTGATTTTGTGTCGACTTTAATACTGAAAAGTTGATTTTGTGGTGACAATCACTGAAAAGTTGATTTTGTGGTGACTTGGATACTAAAAACTTGATTTTGTGGTGACTTTAATACTAAAAAGTTGATTTTGTGGCAACTTTAATACTGAAAAAGTTGACTTTGTGGGGACTTTAATAGTAAAAAGTTGATTTTGTGGCAACATTATTACTAAAAAGTTGATTTTGTGGCAACTTTAATACTAAAAAGTTGATTTTGTGGCGACTTTAGTACTAAAAAGTTGATTTTGTGGTAACTTTAATAGTAAAAAGTTGATTTTGTGGTAATTGTATTACTTAAAATTGAGTTTGTGGCGACTTTAATAGTAAAAAGTTGATTTTGTGGTGACTTTATTACTGAAAAGTTGATTTTGTGGCGACTTTATTACTAAAAATTGATTTTGTGGTGACTTTAATGCTAAAAAGTTGATTTTGTGGGGACTTTATTACTGAAAAGATGATTTTGTGGCGACTTTATTACTAAAAAGTTGATTTTGTGGTAACTTTAATAGTAAAAAGTTGATTTTGTGGCGACTGTATTACTAAAAATTGAGTTTGTGGCGACTTTAATAGTAAAAAGTTGATTTTGTGGTGACTTTATTACTGAAAAGTTGATTTTGTGGTGACTTTATTACTAAAAATTGATTTTGTGGCGACTTTAATACTAAAAAGTTGATTTTGTGGGGACTTTAATAGTAAAAAGTTGAGTTTGTGGCAACATTATTACTGAAAAGTTGATTTTGTGGCAACTTTAATACTAAAAAGTTGATTTTGTGGGGACTTTAATAGTAAAAAATTGATTTTGTGGCAACTGTATTACTAAAAATTGATTTTGTGGTGACATTATTACTAAAAAGTTGATTTTGTGGGGACTGTATTACTAAAAATTGTTTTTGTGGGGACTGTATTACTAAAAATTGTTTTTGTGGGGACTTTAATAGTAAAAAATTGATTTTGTGGCAACTTCATTACTGACAAGTTGATTTTGTGGCAACTTTATTACTAAAAAGTTGATTTTGTGGTGACTTTAAAACTAAAAAGTTGATTTTGTGGTGACTTTATTACTGACAAGTTTATTTTGTGGCAACTTTATTACTGAAAAGTTGATTTTGTGGTGACTAATACTAAAAAGTTGATTTTGTGGCAACTTTATTACTAAAAAATTCATTTTGTGGCGACTGTATTACTAAAAAATTGATTTTGTGGCGACTTTAATACTAAAAAAAGATGATTTTGTGGCAACTTTAATACTAAAAAGTTGGTTTTGTGGTGACTTTAATAGTAAAGAGTTGATTTTGTGGTGACTGTATTACTAAAAATTGATTTTGTGGGTACTTTAATAGTAAAAAAGATTTTGTGGCAACTTTGTTACTGAAACGTTGATTTTGTGGTGACTTTAAAACTAAAAAGTTGATTTTGTGGTGACTTTAATACTAAAAAGTTGATTTTGTGGGGACTTTAATAGTAAAAAGTTGATTTTGTGGCAACTTCATTACTAAAAATTTATTTTGTGGTGACTTTAACACTAAAAAGTTGATTCTGTGGCGACTTTAATAGTAAAAAGTTGATTTTGTGGCAACTTTAATACTAGAAAGTTGATTTTGTGTCGACTTTAATAGTAAAAAGTTGATTTTGTGGCAACTTTATTACTGAAAAGATGATTTTGTGGCGACTTTAATACTAAAAAGTTGCTTTTGTGGGGACTTTTTATTGGGTAACAGCTGCTTTCGTTGGGCCTTTAGTAGTAAATCTCAAAAAATAGTTTTGTTTGATGTGCTTGATGCGGAAATATTGTCAAAATTGTCCAAAACCTTTGTTTTTTTCAGTAAAAAAGGAAAAGCCACATGTTACTACAATGCACTTTTGAGAACTACTGGCTTCTTAAGTGTTAAAGATTTTGTGTTTGTCTCCTTTTGTCCCTGCTCAGCTCGGACTCGAGTGACAGCTGCCTCCCTATAATCCGGCGGGAGGAGACGTCTACAGAAGAAACCTATGACGAGATGTTCACAGAAGGAGACAGCCATCGAGATCAGAACATGCTGTCCACTGAAATGTAACCCACCACCCTCATATCCTCATCTCTATCTGCTGTATCTGCTTTATAAATGCAGGAGAGGGCGGAGCAGGGCATGCATCAATCACTTCAAAAGGATTTGAGCAAGATCAATAGATGTTTTTTTCTATTGTGACAGTCACTAGAAATTCAGATAACTACGGTTAATATAATGTAGAACTATGTTGAACCTGTGTACCTGTGTTAAATGTACAGTATATATGGTACATGGCACAAATTTGTGCCCCCCTGCCTGATCTAAAACTCCAGCATATGAATATGTATGGTAATGAACGTGTGTGCATGATAGGTTGGCGCTGCAAGATGAAGAGTGTAAGCAGCTAGCTGTGATGGAGGAAGGAGATGTGGGTGAGGATAGAAGACCGTGGCAGTCTCCCAGACGAGCCTTTCTTTGTCCTACTGCACTGGGTAAATATAACAAATGCAGAGATTCAGCCACTGTGATGTGAAAGTTGATTTCCCGTAAATAATTAGCATCCTTTCCCCTGACGAACACAGGCAGACGATCCTCCTTTCATCTAGAGTGTCTACGGAGACAGACCAGAACTGATTCTTCTCAGAAGACAGCGGTGCCCCTGCACCTAGTCCATCACCAGGTGGGGAACATATACTAATGAATACAGACTGATCTACGGAGATTAGTGGAAGCTCCAACCATCTAGGGGCCGGTTGCATTAACAGGGCACAGCAAGCGTTGGCTGAATATTCATATATGCTTTGGGACCTTTGAACTTTGCTCGCCTGAGAGTTTGGATAGTAATAGCCCACATGGTCCAGTGTATTTGCTCACATCATTATCAAAGCCCATGTATCATCCACTACTGGGAGCTTTCCTAAAAGTTCCCTGAGGCTCACCTGGATGAGCCCGAAGACTACTGTGGATGGCAAACAAGCATTCACGGCTTCAATAAGAGCCATGTCAAAACATTCCAGCATAAGAGACGTATCCTGAATTTGAAACATGGTGGCAGTATCACAGTTCAGGGCTGTTTTGCTGCTATCAGACCAGGACGTCAGACCAGTATCAACCACAAATGCTACCCATATACGTTCATCGCCATCAGAACAGCTGCACCCAGAAGGAGGTGCGGGAGTGCGGGTGTGTTGGGAAGGAAGATAAAGGTGACCAGGATCAATAACTGATGATAAGTTTAGACTGATATGATCAATATTTATTGAGCTACACATACAGAAGTCTGTCTCTCAGTATGGCGTCGGGCCGCCGTGTTCACTAACCCAACACGCCAGACGTCTCGGTATGGAGCTGTAGAGGTTCCTGATGGAGTCCTGTGATAATCCATCCCATGCAGCTTGAACATCCTCACACAGTTCCTGCAGATGGTGCGGTAGGGGTGGAGGTGGAGGGACACCAGGCCTTCTGGACGTGTGACTACAAACCGTTCATCTTGGTGCTGACCACGGTGCCTCCACACACGGGTTCGTTGGGCGTCTCCACCAAGACTAAAGCGGGACTCGTCACTGAAGATGACCCGCTGCCATTCTGAGTCACTCCATGACAGTCTGGTACGACACCACTGCAGTCTTTGGTGACGGTGACGTGGTGTTAAGGACAGTCGTGGTAACGGTCTGTGTGCATGTAGCCCTGCGTGGTGCAGCCATCTGTAATGATGCCCAACCTACCCACCAAGTTTCATTCCTGTGTGTTGACTCCTTCTGGGTGCAGCTCTTCAGTGGGTTCCCAACATTTCCTGAAAGGAGGGGTTCACTTTTGCCGTCCATGTCGTTTAACATTAGATGACTTGTGTTATTTGTGTTATTGGGTTTTCTATCTTATCATTATTAGTTTGTACCTGTACATGCAGGTAACACGCAGCACCTGGATTAGGGACTGAACATATTAGACAGGGTTAGGGTCATGACCTTGAATCCGTCCTTGGTCTCGGTGCCCCATCGGTGCCCGGTTAATGCAACCTGTAGACAGTAGCGCCCATGTTGTTGTTCTCACCTGTTCTTTCCCCTCACACGTGCACACAGGCGCTGGCGGTAGCAGGGCTGAGCCCCTTGCTCAGAAGGAGTCACTCTCCTACTCTGTTCACCCGTCTGTGTTCCACGCCTCCTGCCAGTCCTTGCTCCCAGGGGCCAGGTGGGCTGTGCGATCAGCCTGTCCCCTCACTGAGGCTGGAAGGAACCAGTTCCTACGAGAAGCTCAACAGCAGTCTACCGTCAGTCAACTGCGGCACGTTACGCAGCGACAGCAACGGAAACGACACCAGGAGCTCTCGGAGAGCGCTGCGCCCCGTCTCTCTAACAGTGCCGTCTGCAACATGCAAGGAGACGGGCATGCTCTCACACAGCAGCGCCGGCAGTCTCGTGGAAGCGGTGAGGAGCTGATTTCCGCTCTGTGCTCCTCTGCTTGTTTTCAGTTTGTCTCCTAGGCAGCTAGGCACCAGCAGGTAGTGTTGTAGCCCTGAACACCATCCCGTCTCAGGCTCCAGCTCATTTGGAAGCGGGCTTAATAATGTTTTGGGTTCTATATTATTTAATGTTATATTTTATGAAATGGTTATAAATTATTATATTATTAAATGAGATGTTATATTTTATCATGTAAAATTAATGATAATTATTGTACAATTTACTAAAAACAAACTATTATCATTATTATTATTATTATCATTATTATTATTATTATTATTATTATTATTATTATCATTATTATTATTATTATTATTATTATTATCATTATTATTATTATTATTATTATTATTATTATTATTATTATTATTTTGAATTAAATTATTATTATTTATTCTGAAATAACTCTGGGAGGTCTTTGTTGATTCAGTTCTATTATAAGATGTGCTCATTTGCATATTATCCTTATACTGTTTATATTTACTTTCTCTCCCTCCCTCTCTCTGTTTCTCTCTCTCTCTCTCTCTCTCTCTCCCTCTCTCTACCTCTATCTCTCCCTCTCTCTCTCTCTCTCTCTCTCTCTCTCTCTCTCTCTCTCTCTCTCTCTCTCTCTCTCTCTCTCTCTCTCTCTCTCTCTCTCTCCCTCTCTCTACCTCTATCTCTCCCTCTCTCTCTCTCTCTCTCTCTCTCTCTCTCTCTCTCTCTCTCTCTCTCTCTCTCTCTCTCTCTCTCTCTCTCTCTCCCTCCCTCTCTCTGTTTCTCTCTCTCTCCCTCTCCCTCTCTCTCACCCTCTCTCCCTCTCTCTCTCCCTCTCTACCTCTCTCTCACCCTCTCTCTCCCACTTTCTCTCTTTCTCTTTCTCTCTCTCTCCATCTGTCTCTTTCCCTCTCTCGGTCTCTCTCCCTCCTTCTCTCTCTCCCTCTCTTTCTCTCTTTCCCCCTCTCTTTCCCTTGCTCTCTCCCCCCTCTCTCTCTCCTTGTCTTTTCCCCTCCCTCTCCCTCATTCTCTCTCTCCTCTCTCTCTCTCTCCATCTCCCTCTCCCTCTCTTTCCCCCCTCTCTCTCCCTCTCTCACTCTCTCTCTCGTGCTCTTGTTCTCCGCGTCCCTCTCTCTCTCCCTTTTTCCCTCTGTCTCTCTCTCTCCCCCTCTGTTTCTTCCTCTCTCTCTCCCCTCTCTACTATTTCTCTGTCTTTCTCTCTCTGTCTCTCTCTCGTCCATCATCTCTCTTCCTCTCTCTCTCCCTCTCTGTCTCTCTCTCCCTCTCTCTCTCTCTCTCTCTCTCCCCTCTCTCTCTCTCCCTCTCTGTCTCTCTCTCCCTCTCTCTCTCTCTCTCTCTCTTCCCTCTCTACCTCTCTCTCTGTCCCTCTCTTCTTGCTCAGGTGTTGATATCTGAGGGGCTGGGTTGCTATGCACATGACCCCTCCTTCATTGCGGTGGCCAAGCAGGAGCTTGCAGATGCATGCGAAATGACAATGGAGGAGATGGAGAACGCGGCAGACAATATACTTAACGCCAACGGACCGCCCAGCCCGAACGGCAACCTTCTGCCCTATATGCACTGCAGGGATGCTGGGACCCAGGAGCCGCTGCGGCGCAACAGCCAGGCGCTGTCCCGAGCTGGGGAAACAGAGGAGCTGCTAAGAAGTGGCCTGGAGGACCACGAGAATGGGGCAGGGGGGCTGCGGGCAGCAGGGGGGAGTCAAAGGAACAGCGGGCTGATGGAGGACGAGGACATGGAGTGCGTGACCAGCTTGTAGGGACGGCACCGAGGACTTCCTCCGACTCTTTGCTTTGATTGGTTCCCCTGGGGACACGGGCGGCCCGTAGTCAGACGGCTTCTCTTTCAGAACCTGTATTTATTGTAGGAGTATAATGCAATTTGACTTAGCTGAACCTTTGTTTGTTTTTTTCTTCTTCTTCTTCTATTTTTTTTTTTAAAAGGTGTGAATGGCTGCGAGCAAATGCGACGTGTGCGTGCGAGAGCGAGTTGTTGCGAATGCGAGAGTGCCAGGGAGAGAAAGTATCTAAAGTGCCTCACAGTTCTTAGAACTTTGACTGAGAGATTGAAGTTAAAAAAAAAAAAGATGCAAAGACAAAAACAGACTCTGACGCAGAAAACGAAAGCGGAACGAAACAGTGAACACCGCAGACAAGCAGAGTAGGACTCTTCTTCGTCACACACGCCATGTTCTCGCCGCTTCATCGCTACGGGCGCCGCCAGCCGCGGAAAGGGCCGCCTGTGAGGGCTCAGCGGGGAGGGCGCTGGTCCGTCTCCAGACGTCGGCTTCCCGCTCCTCGTCCTGCTCCCGTTCTCCGGCGTGCGGAGCAGCTCGCCGGCGGGTGTCCTCCACCGGGCCGCGGTGTGGTTCAGAAGGTGGAGTGTTTGTGGGAACACCCGGAAGAGCGTCCAACAGAGAGACTCTAAAGTGTAGGAGCTGAAGCCTTGTGCAGCTCTCCTCTCTCTCTCTCTCTCTCTCTCTCTGTTCTTCTTCTTCCTCTGTTTAACTGACCACCAGGCGGAGGCCTGCGTCCCAGCCCGCCATATACCTCGGCTCGTCCCATCGTTCCACTTTACTGCTCCTTTGCTCCTTTCCGATGATTTGCCATTGCTTTTCCGGTTCCTTTTGTGACTCGTTTTCACTTTGTAGGCCAGTCGGTGTGTTTCCGAGGGCAGGAGGGAGGAGGAGGAGCTGATCCGGAGTCCCCTCCTGCAGCTCCCCCACCGCCGCCTCTCTTGCTCGGTGGCTTGTGAATGGTTCAGGCCATGACGCTCGTGTCCACGCATGCTGTATTTGGTAACGTTCAGTATTAAAGGTGGTTTGTTTTTCTTTCCTAGGCCAGGATTCTTGGAATTTTTCTAATGTCATTTATCCTGATTTTGAGGGAAACAAAAAAAAGGAAAAGCTCTCAGCCGCTCTAGCGCCCCCTGGGTTTTTGTTTTTTTCGTCAGAAGGGGATTAAGATGACGTTGCACGGCCCTGCCTGAGGCACAGCATCATGGAGCGCCACCTGCGGACGACTGTATTTATTTATTTATTGCTCCCGGAGAGGGAGGCGTGCTCCGTTGGGGATGCTCTCTATTGTTGTGTTCAGGGTTCAACCGTAACGGTAGCAGAAGTGTGCCCGCCACGCGCCACGGCCCGCTTTAGGCGAGGGGTATCGAAGGCAGACATGCTTCCAAGGCTCTTTTTTGTTTTTCCGGTTGTTGTTGTTGTTGTTGTTGTTGTTTTTATCCTTCGGGGTTACGTTCCTTATTGCTGCTCTTGTGCTGGTCGACTCTGACTGACGGTCCGAAGAGTAAAACTACTGAAGTAGCCGGACGGCTCAAACTGCCAAAACGCTTTTACACAGTCGAGCTGTTACCGCGGTTCATATAGACCACTCGGAGATCCTCTCCCGGGATAGCAGGGAGAACACTGCTAATCTAATCATGACGTTTAAAGGTGCACTTTGGGGAGAGATAGGAGAGAGAGAGGATGAGATATTTAAAAAAAAAAAAAAAAACAACAAAAAAACAAAAAAAAAAACAAACAAAAACAAAACAACAACAAGGTTTATTTATTCAGGGACATCTGGGTAGCCTATCATTTAAGACACTCTTTCTAATGTAGTTTACACAGGGCTAAATATATCATCATTAAAGTCACTATTAGATTACATTCTTCTTCTTATGATTATTGTTATTATTATGATTATTGTTATTATTATTATGATTATGATTATTATCGTTGTTGTTGCAGTTGTCGGAACTATTTTTGCTTGGTTTAGCGGTGTATGCATGCATTCATACAATCACACAGACACATACTCAGAGAGGAAGACTTAGCGAACTATTATGCAAATAAGGTGTACTAGGTTATATAACTACGTGACCATAGCGTGCGGTAAAAGAGTGCGGGCTGTCCTCCCATTCTATGTATAGTGCCAGAATGACACATGCGCTTCTGAAGAACTTTCGATTTGGTGAACTGATATAGCGTACTTAGCTGAACTCTTTATCGTCCCGTGCCAAGCCAGCGGGGGTGAAGACGCGTCACTGCTTTGCACGCTGGGTAACCTTTAGCTTTTGATAAGTGAGTTTGTGTTATTGTTTTTATTTTATGGTTTTTTACTTGTTTTTATTCCCGGATTGAAAATTAGCGGAGATGTTTGTTGCCGTGCTGCGTGCGCGCTACATTCCAGGCTTCTGGAACGGATTCTCTCCACCGAACGTTCAGGCCGTGTTGGAAATAGCCTGCTCGTGTGCTACCTGAGGGGAGTCGTGGTATCCGGTATGTGACAGACCGGAATTTCCCCCGGTGTACATTAGAGATAGCCATCCGGCTAAAATACGTCTGACGTGGTGTGGAACCAGGCGGTATGGACACAGGATCGGAAGGATGAATGAATTCCTATTAAATGAAAGCCTGTTCGCTCAGCGACCATCTTCGCAAGCCCCCGGCCGGCAAGCTCCCAACCGTAAGAGACCAAATTCCGAAGTCTTTGAACCGGGAGAGACAACAATACTCCAAACTGACGGACCAATTAAAAGCAGGTTTGAAATTACTGATGAAAATTGATATTTGTCGGCTCGTTGTGGCTTCGGAACTTGTATGGAATGGTTTCCATAGCGAGGGGACCTTTCCCTACTCGCGCCACACTACCATCAACCCAGTGCAGCCTGCGATTGGCTCCTTTTCTTGAAGGATGGGGCTTTCAGCGTTCCCAGCTCCTTGTTTATAAGGTCCCTATTAGCATTCAATCAAACTAGCCCATATTACCATCTACCATTGAAATGACTCACTAGTGATTGGCGTTCCGGTAGGTCAGATCAATGCACTAAGCTCACCAATAAGAACCAGCCTGTCTGACTTCCAAACTCAACGTTAGCCAAGTTAGTGATGCGCAGTGATCTCCTGTTGGACATGACAGTCGGGAGGCGCACTCTGATAGGACCAATGACAGGAGCTACCAGGCACGCCTACTGCTGACCACCTACGGCTGCGCTGAGACTTGGCTAAAGGGGGACTCCGATTTCAACTTTACTGCTGAGCTCCATGCTGTGAAAATCCATGTCCCCACGACGCCCCATTAAAAAAAGTGTGTGAAAGCCCAGCGGTTGATTTCCAGGTTCCAGCTAATGGCAGAGAACTCGACAAGCAGCAGGTGTTGGGAATGATGAGGGGGGTGGAGCTTATCCATGATCCAGGAAGCGGGTGATGAAACATCTCGGACAGAAGAGAAGCGCGATCCTTGCTCCACACTCCAGCTCCGAGCAGCTTTGAGAATGCAGAACTGGGATTCATGAGTTATCTAACGTGGAACCGGTTCCGTTCTGGTTTACGCACCATTTGAACCATCTGGTGCAAATCAGTTCAGAACCCGAAACGTTCCTTCCCAGCTGGAACCATAGAATAGTGGGTTCCTCAGCTCGAACCGTGACGACCTCTGTGGGCGGTTAGTTGTTGAGGACAGTGAAGGCAGCAATGGCGCCCTCCAGTGGTTTGCTGGAGAACCTTTCCGATGTCTTCTGATCTCCAGTAGTTGATTCGTGCTGCTTTCTGGATATAAACCAACATCTGGAATAACAGCACAAGCGCTCGCAGGTCGTCTATACGTCCCGCCCTCTGTTGGCGCTGATGACATATCCTTTGACGTCTCTTGGTTCTAATAAAAACCGGTCCGAACGCCGACTGGTTGTCGGTTCTTTTGGTCTAGAAGGCTAGCAGAGAGCTGCCGCCTTCACCAACACCATATCCCGACTGTGGTACATGGCTCTTGTCACATACTGGATGCTACTCAGTGTACTCCTACAGTACGTGGTGGTGCAGCACACGGGATGCTATTTCAGACATGGCCCAGGGTTCCGTCGAAGGTTCTGGTGAAGCTGTGTCCTCGGTTAGAAGTGTTCTAGCCTGTTTGAAAGTGGGTGAATGTATCGTTGTCCACTCTTGAGGAAAAGCTTGGAGGAAAAACAAAAACAACACATGTAGCCAAATATCCACCCTCCGCCCCGACAAGCCCCTCGGTCCGTTCCCGGTCCTGGAACCCCCCCCCGAGCATCCCTCTCACACAATGTGCCATGTGTTACGCGAGGCTGGGTTTTCCGGCCCTGCGTTATTTTCTTCTAGGCCACGAGCTGTGCGCAGAGAATGAGCGAGCGCGAGAGCGAGAGAGCGAGAGCGTGAGAGTGCGGTTCGTGGCCCACTGCGTGTGCAGTATATGCAGAATGCACAGATGGTTATGTGGATGTGTGCCTGCATACCACAAGATATGCAAAAACAATGCAATAACAACCATGACTGTAAACTCGAATCAAAAGAGAACCTAGCTGTACAGATGGAGAGGTAATATATTCACACCTGTGTGTGTTCAGTCACAGATCTTTAACTACCTGTCATACTTGAAATCAGGTGCATTTCAGTACAAATACAGTGTCTGGTTTGAGTCTTTACTCCCTCTCTCTCTCCCTCTCCCCCCTCTCTCTCTATCCCTCTCTCCCTCTCTCTCTTTCTCCTTCTCTTTCTCTGTCTCCCTCTCTCTCTCCCTCTCCCCCCTCTCTCTCTATCCCTCTCCCCCCTCTCTCTCTCTATCTCTCTCTCTCTCTTTCTCTCTTTCCTTCTCTTTCTCTGTCTCCTTCCCTCTCTCTCTCTCTCTCTCTCTCTCTCTCTCTCTCTCTCTCTCTCTGTCTCGCTCTCTCTCCCTCTCCCTCTCTCTCTCTCTCTCCCTCCCTCTCTCCCTCGCTTCCTCCCTCCCTCTCCCTCTCTCTCTCTCTCTCCCTCCCTCTCTCTCTCTCTCTCTCTCCCTCTCTCTCCCTCTCTCCCTCTTTCTCCCCCCTCCCCTCTCTCTCTCTCTCTCTCTCCCTTGCTCTCTCTCTCCCACGCTCTCACTCTCTCCCCCTCTCTCTCTCCCTGTCTTTCTATCTCTCTACCTCTGTCTCTCTCTCCTTCTCTCTCACTCTCTCCCTCTCTCTCTCTCTCTCTCTCTCTCACCCTCTCTCTCCCTCTCTCTCTCTCTCCCTCTCCCTCTTCCTTTCTCTCCATCTCCCTCTCTCTCCCTCTCCCTATCCCTCTCTCTCCCTCTCTCTCTCTCCCTCTCTCTCCCTCTCCCTCTCCCTCTCTCTCTCTCTCTCTCTCTCTCTCTCTCTCTCTCTCTCTCTCTCTCTCTCTCTCTCTCTCTCTCTCTCTCTCTCTCCCTCTCCCTCTCCCTCTCCCTCTCCCAGAGACCACTGTTGGTTTTGATGACTCTGCATGAGGTTTGTTTTTAGCCGTTCGGTGTGCCGCGTTCTCCTCCTTCTATTTCCGGAACTTCTTCTTTAGCTTTGTTTTCTTCTCCTTCTTTGTGTTTTCCCGTGTTTGACTCGGAGAGGCGGTGTGAGCGAGGACGGAGTGGATAAATGTTTTATTTGTTATCAGATTAAAAGTGTAAATAGGGGTCCTGCTGTTATAGGAAGCGTTATAGGATGTGCGTGGCGTAAGCTGATTTTGCATATCTTGTGTTCATCCAGTTCATCCGGTTGAAAAGTGGCTGTATATAAACTGAGACCAGCATTTCTCTGTCTTCTGTTCAAACCCCGCCCCCAACACAGACAGCCACACCTCCTACATTAATGTTCATATGGTCATTCTTCTTCCCTGGTTCTTTTCTCTTCTTCCACTCTTGGGCTAACTGGGCTTCTTATGAAATATCAGCCAGAGGGTGCGTATATATATATATATATGATGTATATATATATATATGACACTCTGAGTAAGGCAGATCACAGAGCAAAATGTATAACTTTAATTGTACAGAGATTGTAGAATAAACCGTTCAGTACAGTAGAGCCTGCTCCTTGAACTCTGCCCATGTGTTAAGTGGATGCTGCTGGTGAATGGTGTTATGGTCTGATGATACCTCATAACACAAATCCATACCGCTCATATAGTTTTCATATACATACAGTACACATATATAAATGGCCAGAAGTATGTGGACGCTTGGCCAGACTTTCCACATTCGCATGGGGTTGAGGTCAGGGCTTTAGAAGCATAGAACTGTGTAAATGTCCTGTGGCAGTAACACCACCCTTCACTGGAGGGTCCGAGCCCAGACCCTGAAACCCACCCCACCAGACCATTATCCCCCCTCCACCAGACTTTACTGTTGGCACTCAGTGTCCTCCTGGATTCTTCCAATAGGTCGTCAGATAGCGAAGCGTGATCCATCACGCCAGAGAACACGTTCCCGCTGCTCCAGAGTCCACTGGTGGAGCTTTACACTCCTCCACCCGACGCTCAGCATTGCACATAGTGATCATAGAGCTCTTCGGTGGAGACTGCATGACTGTGATCGACTGTATGCGCCTGTTAGTAATAGGTGTGGCTGGAACACCTTATTGACTGATAATCAGATGGGGTGTCCGCATACTTTTGGCCATGTAGTATTTACCAGCTAAAAACAAAGGAATGCCGAGGACTGTTTAGCTTTCCCTGAGGGATGTAGATGATTTTTTTGCAGACTGTTTGAATGTAGACATTTAAAAAGGATGGGAAAAACAGCCTAAAGAAAACAGTGATGCCTCTGATGGACGCTGGATGCTGGAATGGGTCTTATCTCGCAGCCCGATGCATGCTATGAATGAAATAGTCGAGTAGCCTGAAGGGATAGCTAGCATCAGAACAGTCTCACTATGTTCCAATGAAGGCTTTAGATTTTAGAGACTCTCTAATCTATGGATGGTTATGTTGAGCCTACGCAGTATTTTGGGGTGCAGGCTAGCAGTTGAACAGAGCACCTGTTTATTTACTTTAACACGTAAGCTAGTTAGCTAGCTAGGCTAACAGTTAGCTAGGCTAACAGCTAGCTAGGGTAACGTTTCCTGGTTCATTCCACTTCTAGTTCAGACTTCTATGGGACGTTGTAAGAAGGTGGGCCAGTGTAACTGATGATACCTGGGAACCAGTTGCCCGCTGTAGCCTATATGGAGTTAATTTCTGACCTATGACATGTAACGGAGCTATGAATTTCCATCTGGTTTTCCAATACCGCTTTCTTTACTTTGAGTGTCAGACTGCAGATGTATCATTGCTGCCCAAAGAAAAACATCCCAAATTTTTGTGGCTCGATTTTTACTTTCATGCATCATTTAATCACATGAGCTGCTGTTTACATGGAGTCAAAACTCCATGGTGAACGGACCAACGGAAATGACCCAAAACTGCTTGGAAAGACGTCTGGTTCCATTGACTTACATTCAAATGACAGCAGGTTTTGGCCTCTCCTGTAAAGTTGCCATTTTGGAGATCTTTCTTTGGACAGCGACGATACAGAGAACCGCGCCGTAGGTGTAATCTTAATTCATCTCCTTCAGAAAGTGATGTAGCCTTCTCTGCATCTCACGCATATGTATACATCTATGTAAAAACATTGTCATTTAAGATTTTAGAAAGGTTTAACTTTGAAAATGCACCTGTATTTACTGAAGTAGCGCTGTAGGACGCTGGTCCAAGCCTTGCTGAGAAAGCTTTGGAGCTCGGAAGCTATTTTTTATCAGAGTGCTGGACGGCATGAGGTGCCATGAGATGTCAGAATAGAGTCTCTCTCTATGTATAAGCTTTATTATTGACGGACTTGCCTTGGAAGTATTTTCGAAGAGTATTTTATGCCTAGCATGGCCAAAAAAATGACATACAGTTAGCCCCTCCCCCCAAAAACACATGGTATTCCTACAGTAGGAAGTGTTTCCTGAGTGAATTCCGGAAGTGTGCAGGTTATGTCGGGTTAGTGATCCCCAGCTGGCTGGACAGGTGTGACCCTCAGAGTTTAACATAGGACCCTAATGTAGCACATCCTGTTTTAAACGACTGTTAATTTGATATTATCAGCATCAGCTACTACACACCGATAGTGAATCCAGAGCGGAGGCGGTGATGCTATAGCACCGGTAGTGCAATAAGCCCGACCTGCAGACCCTGCCGCTGTTTGCACACTCGTTCAGTCGCTCCTGAGCGAACGCTGTGACGTGGAAATGCGGATCTGCTGCCATATGCATTGAAGGGGAATTCCACCCGTTTTGAAAATGTCTGCGTAATCCAGTGGTTGAGATGTAAACAGACTCCGAGTGGGAAATCTCTGGGCTACTGAGTCAGACTGGTGTTCACAGTGGTGGTGAAGGTAACCAGACGTCCCTCTCTAAAAGCTCTCTCAAAGAAACTTCCTACGTGAGATGGTTATGAATACGTGGCCTAATATCTGAGATGCTGTTTTGAGATGATGGTTATGAAATGTGCTCCTATGTATGTAAATGACTTAGTTTATGTATCAGTTTAGATCGAGGGCTACGTGGAGGATGTAGTCCCCAGAGAAAATGTAAATTATAAAGTTTATAATTTTTTATTAGAATTTTCCACTATTTCCCAGATTTTTCACTATTTTGTTTTCGCCAACATTTGTTCAGAGCTTTTTGGTGTGGTACACCCATTCTAGGAAAACATATCCAGGCAGAAGTGTTACAGTGGTGGTGAAAGGAACCAGACGTCCATGGAGTGGTTAGGAATATTTGGCCTACAGCCTGAGCTGCTGTTTTGAGATGGTAGCTGTGTTGTGAAATCGTGTCCTAGAATGTGTTTTATCGTAACCTATGGATTTTACACTGGGGGTTACATGAAGCAACATCCTCCCCAAAGAAAACTTATCAGAACCATTCACAGTGGTGGTGAATGGAACCAGACATCCGGTGAGTTTAGTACCATGTCTGAGGCGCTGCGTGTGTTTACATCCAGAAAATCAGACGTGGTTCACTGTGTTTACATGTACTCTCTATGTTCTACATGGGTCAGGCAGTGAACGACCAGGAAACTCATAGAATCAGACTTAAACTAGAACTCTAGAACTCTAGAACTTTATAGAACTCAAACGTCATGCTGTTTTCTTGGTGGATATACATTGTACGTAGATGAATTTTTAGACTTTTGATTTTGCTGGGCATGTAATTTCATCCCTCAGTCCGACAGTGTTCAGTTCTGAGTCTAGTGGTTGCCATAGGTGCTCACTTATTTGGCTGTACTGTGCTTTGTTTGTGCACATGCACAGACTGAGAAGGCCGAAAGAAATCAGAGTAAGGGTCTACGTGCACAGAGAACCCTAAGCAAGCTCGTATTTCTAGATAGACTCCAATAACAATCAGACTGCTGCACAAATCAGATATTAATCTGTTCAGTGATTAAATACACTGATGGTGGAGGGATTCCTAAAGCGAGTTTTAAGATTATGCCAGGTTTTCCATCATCAACATTCCATATACACTCAGAAGACATGTGTAGGTTCACTGTTGGTTCAGATAGTCAATATAGTGTCTATATGCGTGTTCCAGACATGGAGAACCCTGGTTCCCATCACCAGCACCACCACTGTAAAGAACACCAAACCCGCACTCTCTTTGTTTACGCCTCACACACGGAATTATGGAGGCATTTGGGAAAATCATCTTAAAGGGGAATGTCCAGTCTGCTTTTCATTAGACTAATGTACTAATGAGTTCTAGGCCCTCATGGAGAACACTACGCTAGAGGATCACTGCCTAGCCTCCAGATCAACCCAGCAGATGTAGCACCAAAGACAGGAGGAGGTGATGATGATGGTGGTTTTGGACCGTTGCAGACCGGTTACGGTTTAGGGACTCTGTGATTGATGGGTCTAGCTCAAGAGTGGCTCTGTTGGTTCAGTCTTTATCTTCCACATTTCCCTTTCGTCAGCAGCGGGGAGGGTCCTGGGCTTCACCCCCGGTAACTGAGGTAGATCAGAGGATGCAGAAGAAGGCCGAGAGGACCCAGGTGCTCGCTTTGAGCCGGTGGGGAAGCCAGTGCGGTGCCAGACACCGTGGATATACTCTGTGGCATGATGCTCATTTGAGCCCTCTGCGTGATGTGCATCTAGGGGGCGACACTGACCTGCCTGAGATGTTCGTTTTTATTTGTTTGTTTTGTTTACTTGTTTATTTTTATTGGTTTGGTTTTTGTTTTCTGGAGCTATAAAATTTAAGGCCTGCAAAAAAAAAAAGAAAAGCCCACCATCCACTTTTATCTGTTAGACTACACTACGGAGGACTCGCACGTCTGGTTCTCCGACCCGGGTAGCTTGTGTAACTCTGGTTCTAGTGGTGCGGATGGAAGCGTAGTTTAGGGTTATTTATAAGGCTAGCCTTTAACATTTAGGATGTACACGGTGTTTCTGCTAGTACCTGGAGGCGAGCCAAGCCCCGCGTCCCCAGCTCTCGGCCCGCGCGGTCAGAGGCCCGGGCCAGTGGTTTTTTTTAAGGGGGACGTTTTGTTTTTTTTTCTCGCTGAGAAACGTCCACCTACCAACCCCGTCCTCCTCCTCATCCTCCTCCTCCTCTGCATCCGCAGTTCTTTCATTTACTTCACACTTCATTTAGTTTTTCAAAAGGGAATATGATAAGTCGGAATATTCAATCACTTTTCTACTCCTATTTTCAAAATAAAATATTAAAAAAAATGAATAGAAAAGCAAAACAAAAAGTTGTAACAAAATATTTGTAAATACGTGATGTACAGTTTGTATCTGTAACCGTCAGCCTGTCTTTGGTGACAGAGTGTGTCTTGCATATAACGCACGCTATCAGTTAAATAAATTTTATATATATATATATATATATATATATATATATATATATATATATATATATATATATATATATATATATATATATATATATATATATATATATATATATTAGACTTTATGGTCCTTGAAAGCAAGTTTTAATCTCTGATGTACTGATGTATATTCCTGTAACATTGCATTTTTATCTGAGGAATGATGTTATTAAAGAAATTGCAAATAAATTGAATTTTCTATATTTCCTCTCTCTATGGTATGGTTTTCATTTCATCTCTAAAACACCCATGTGGAACCGGTTCCCTTTCGCTCGGTACACCTCATTTAGAACCGTTCTGCACAGTCCCACCAATAATGTTAGGACTGTGATGGAGCATCTCAGATAGTAAATTAGGAGATGTGCTCCGCCCTGCCGCTCTGGGCAGCTTTGTGAATCCAGGTGGGGGATACATGAGTCACCGATGAGCCCCTCTACACCAATGTGGACCCGGTTCTGTTCTGGTCTGTGCGACTCCATATGCCGAGTGCTGATGTTAGCCATGGCCCTTGCACTCTCATTGTTTACTATTGATAAAATGATCAATACTGTTTGAGAATTTAGTTTTTTTACTTTTTTTTTTTATATATATATAATAGGAACCGGTTGCATCTGATAAGCTGAGTTACAGTTCTTACACCAATGAAGAGACACACAGTTTGGGGCCAGTGGGCTCTAATGCTAGCTATCTAGCTAGCCCGGCTAATGTTAGCACCTACTAGCAAAGCCGAACTGGCCCTTTACGGATACTTGATATAGGCTTTAGGATTTTTCAGGTCTTCGTGTTCCAGTTCTCAGGGTTGTCGGTCAGAAAAGGGCTGATGAAGAGAGCTAGCTGTGTAGCTAGGGCAGAGCTAAGGCTAGCTATATTAGCTTTAGCATGACAACACATAAACCAGCTAACAACCGGAACATGGAGATGTGGGTTCATAGCAGGAATCATCCTATAAACCCCACAGTCTAGTCAGGGGTCTCCACAAAGGGCCAGTTTGGAGTTTACCAGTGGGAGCTAATGTTAGCTAGGTGTGCTAGCTGTAGCTAGCTAACATTAGAACCCTGTGGCACTAAGCTGTAATTCAGCTTATCAGCTGCAAACTCTCTTCCTCTTTAGACTTATTAATAATAATAATAATAATAATAATAACAATAATAATAATAATAATAGCACAAAAACCACACAATTATACATTTTTATTTAAAATGTTTAATTCCCATATGATTACCTGCACAGATATTAAGTGACCATAGTTAAGCTGATGTAGACAGACCGATCTGGGAAATAATATTTTACCCAAAGACCGGAGCGTTTTTTTTACAGGCAGGGGAAATCACACCCCGTCTTCATCAAGGCCTTCTGAAACCCAGCAGATATTCCTTATTGGTCCTCTCTTTCTCCAGAACCCCTTAGGGAGAAAATCATTCCCAGCAGCGTCTGCAGTAGGAGCTGGTGTAGAGTCTGTCTGCTCGTATCCGAGTCAAATACACTGATGAGTCTGGAGACTGCAAGCAGTTGTTATGAGACCTCCATGTCGGCTGTGCTACTGCTGGAAGCCCCTGGGACTGCGTTAGCCACCAACCGCTCCCGACTTCCGAAAACCTCGGCAACTGGAGACAAAGAAAGATTACTGTTCAGTGAGAAGCTACCAGTTATGGCATATACGGACAAAAGTATTGGGACACCTACAGAAGCTTTTGGGACATCCCATCCTAAAGCCATAGGCAATAATTCGGAACGGGTCTCTCCGCTTAGCTGTAGCAAGTTCCATTCCTCTGGGAAGCTTTGTAAAGATTCCGCAGCGTGTCTGTGAGAACTCTAGTACCTATTAATCTAGAAGACCATTTGTGAGGACAGACACGGATGTTGGACAAGCAGTCCTGGCTCGCTCTAGTTCATCCCAGAGGTGTCGGATGGGGTTGAGGTTAGGGCTCCTTGTGCATGCCGGTCAAGTTCTTCCGACCCAGCCTCACTCATCTAACCTTGATGGGCCTAGCTTTGTGCACTGGGACACAGTCATGCTGGAACAGGAAAGGTTCTTCCCGAAACTGTTCCCACAAAGTTGGAAGCACATAACTGTCCAGAATGTCTCGGTCTGCTGGAGCATTAAGAATTTCCTACATTGGTACTAAGGGGTTTTAGGACCACCCCTGAAAAACAGCCCCATACCATTATCCCTCCTCCACCAAACGTTCAGTCGGGACTGCACAGTCAGGCTGGTAATGTTCTCCTGGCATCCTCCAAACACGGACAGGGGTCCATCAGACCACCAGATAGAGAAGCTTAGATGGTCACTCCACAGAACACGCTCCCACTGTTCCAGAGTCGTCACACGCTCTGCATTGTGCTTGGTGATGTAAGGCCTGTGTGCAGCTGCTCATCCATGGAGACCCTTGAAGTCCCAGTGTTAGTGCTGATGTTAATGCCAGAGGAGGTTTGAAGCTCTGCAGGTATTAAGCCACTATGCTCCTCAGCCGCCTGAGACCCCGCTCCCCACGTGGTCTGAGCTCCTGTGGTTCCTACACACCTTCACTGTTTAACAGTACCACTCACAGCTGAGTGTGGAATATCTAAGAGGGAGGAAACTACATGAACTGACTTGTAGCAATGGTGGCATCCGGTCACAGCACCACGCTGGATTTCAGTGAGCCCCTTAGAACGACCCACTCGGTCACTTGCGCCAGTATGGCGTGACGCCAATGTAAGTGTCCCAATACTTTTGTGCACATGTGCATATACAGTTAATTGACTACATCTGTACATAACATCTGAGGAGTAAGACGAAAACAAGACCATATTAAAATCACTTCAGGCTCAATGTCCAGTAGAAATCTGACCACACGCATCAGCCATAACACTAAAACCAGTGACACTGACGTGGTGGTGGTGTGTTAGTGTGGGTGGTGCTGGTGTGTTAGTGTGTGTGGTGCTGGTGTGAGTGGATCAGACACAGCAGTGCTGCTGGAGTGTTGAGACACTGTGTCCACTCACTGTCCACTCTATTAGACACTCCTACCTTGCTGGTCCACCTTGTAGATGGACAGTCAGAGACGATAGCTCAGGATGAGGTTTTTGGTTAGGGCTGGTCAGTGTACATGCACAGTGCATGAGATCAGTAACATCTCAGTAACGTACCAGAAGCAACATCGCTGATGTTCCACACACGCAGTCCATCCTTCTGTCCTCCAAAGGCATACACGAACGGCAAGTCAGGGCAGCAGGCCGCACAGAACATCACACCCTAATAAAGAGAACACATTCATACGCACACCCAAACACCACTTCTGTATTTATGGTCTGTGACTATTATTATTGAACAATTATTACTAGTATTATTGTTATTATATTTATTATAACAATTAAAGAATTATTATATTTATTTTAAAAAATAGAATTCATTGTTTTCTATTATTATGGTTATCATATTGCATAATAAAAGCATTATAATTATTAATAAAATATGTTAACAAACCAATTTGATGTTTATTATTGATTTTTTTTTATATATATAAATAATGAAATATTAATAAAAAAATAATCTTGTTATTGCATAACAATCATAAAAAAATTCATTATGATAAAATTATTATTATATTTATTTTGTAATAAATTAATTATTTTTCAATTATTATTATCATAATAATTGCATAATATTTATTATTAATTATAAAATATATTAATAAAACAAAAAATATATATTAACAAAACAAATAGATGTTTATTATTATTTAATTATTTTTATTTTTATTTTATTATTCTTGTTGTTTTATTGCATAATATTAAATGCATTATGATTATTATTAATAATAATACATGTGATGAGGTCTAAAAGTGGTGAGGATGTGACGAAGTCGTACCATTTTCATATCTCTGGAGTGAATCAGACTTGGCTTGTTGCCCAGGATGTCCCAGATCTTCACCTGTTTGTCTGCAGAGGACGTGACCAGACAGCCACTGACCTGACTGCTCAGGTCCATACCTGAAAGACACGCCAGCAGATCATGACGTGGCTGCAGCTCTTACTGAATATGAACAGATCCCGGCCACTCAGCCTGTGTGCTTCTCTCTGGAGTCCTACCTGACACCTCTCCGTCGTGGGCTCTCAGGGTGAACACCAGCTTGTCTGAGCGAGCATCCAGACAGTAAATGAAGCCGTCCTCGGTACTCGCCTAAAAGGTACAGGTACAGCTGCAGGCTTCTTTCACCTCACACACATTTACCTGCCCAGAGCAAACCCAAACACGCCAGCAAAGATACTCACGAGGAAGTTACAGGGAGAGAAGTGATTCCACACCAGCCGCTCCACCTGACCACTGAACCGCCAGACCCGATGGCTGGATTCTGGGCTCCGGCAGTCGTATAGGATAGCGGACCTACGAGAGACGGACCTCGTTACAGCAGGGGCCGAGAGAAAGCCACTGGGATGCTAATGGACTGGTCAGGTCGCATACTTATCGTAGGATCCAGTGACCAGTGTCTGGGCCTCAAACGGATGGAACTTCAAAGTCTGGACCTGAAACGATACGGAAACTCGTGATCCGCTTCCTGTGAAACGAAGTCCGAGCACACCTGTTCACCGACATGTCACACCTGAGTGCGTGCGTGTCCATACACACCTTATCTGTGTGCAGTCGGAGTGTGGTGGCTGGCTTGCCCTGCACTAAATCCCACAGGATCACGGTCTCATCGGCGGACGCGCTTCCCAACACATTCCTGAGTCGGACACAGTCGGGCCGTTAGGTACACTGAACTACTTAAGCTTTTGGAAATGCATCAGCTGCTGAGGTACGTATGACTCACCTGACCAGCTTATTCCATGAGAGGTCCAGCACGGCGTCAGTGTGTCCGTCTACACGCTCAGCAGCCTGACAGAAGGACAGGTGTCATGAAGGACACAGGTGCTTCTTCACCTGGACATGCATGAGCTAGCTGACTAACGCATTCGGTCATCAGCTCTGCTGACAGCAGGCAAGTATTTAGGGAGCCACGTAGCACCCACACGTAGCACCCACACGTAGCACCCACACGTAGCACCCACACGTAGCACCCACACGTAGCACCCACACGTAGCACCCACACGTAGCACCCACGCGTACATCTAAACCAAGTCATCCCTTCCATCCACCAACCCATTCACTAACTGATCCAACCAAACAACCACCCACCCACCTACCACGTCATCTGCTAATCCATCCATCCATCCATCAACCCACCAATCTACCAAACCATCCCTCCACTAACCCCAACCTACCCACCAACCAACCCATCCATCCATCCATCCATCAACCCACCCACCAATCTTCTAACCCCCAACCCATTCATACATTAAAGGATCCATCCAACCACCAATCTATCCATCCAGCTACCAACCCATCTACTAACCCCAACCTACCCACGATCTATTAACCCACCCACCAATCTACTAACCCCCCATCCATCCATGCACTAACCGATCCAGCCATCCACCCACTACCAATCCATTCAACCAAACACCCACAGACCCACCAAGTCATCTGCTAATCCATCCATCCATCCATCCATCAACCCACCCACCAATCTAGCAACCCCCAACCTATCCATACACTAACCGATCCATCCACCCACTACCAATCCATCCATCCAAACACCCACCCACCAAGTCATCTGCTAATCCATCCATCCATCCACCCACCAATCTACTAACCCCAACCCATTCATACACTAACCGATCCATCCACCCAACCAAACACCCACAGACCCACCAAGTCATCTGCTAATCCATCCATCCATCCACCCCACTTCAACTCTACCAACCCCAACACCATCAAACACTAACCGATGCATCCAATCCATACCAACTAAACACCCACGCAGACCCACCATCTATCTGCTAATCATCTCCATCCCATCCATCCATCCATCAACCCACCCACCAATCTACTAACCCCCAACCCATCCATACACTAACCGATCCATCCACCCAATCTATCCATCCAGCCTACCAACCCATCTACCATCCAACTTACCACACAACCACCCACCAAGTCTAACTAAACCCCCCATCCATCCATGCACGTCCGATCCATCCAACCTACTACCAATCCATCCATCAAACACCCCACAGACCCAAACCAAGTCATCTGCTAATCCATCATCCATCCATCAACCACCCACCAACTAGCAACCCCCAACCTATACATACACTAACCATCTGTCCCCCATCCACCCACCATCCATCCAAAACCACCCACCAAGTTCATGCTACTCCATCCACATCCACCCACCAATCTACTAACACCAACCCATTCATACACTAACCGATCAATCCACCCAACCAAACCACACACAGACTACCAAGTCATCTGCCTATCCATCCAATCCATCCTCACACCACTGACTAATAACCCGGGGCCGTCCCACTAATCAAAGCTGCATCACCCTCCAACCAATAAAACACCCACAGACCCACCAAGTCATCTGCTAATCCATCCATCCATCCATCCATCAACCCACCCACCAATCTACTAACCCCCATAACCAACCACACTAACCCCAGCCATACCATCCATCCAAACACCCACCCACCCACCAAGTCGTCTGCTAATCCATCCATCCGTCCGTCCACCAATCTACTAATCCATCCATCCAGCTTCCAAACCATCTACTAAACCCAACCTACCACCAACCAACCCAGCCATCCATCAACCCACCCACCAATCTACTAACCCCCCACCCGTCCACCAACACACCCATACACTAACCGATCCATCCATCCACCCACTACCAATATACCAAGCACTGCCTACACTGACAGGAAGGGGCCGTCAAAAATTACTAATCAAAGTTACGTTTTGGTGAGAGACGATCCACAGCAAGCAAACCAAAGCAAGGCAGACTGGATACCATAAAGTTCACAAAATTTCCATAATCCAACAACAACGCTCCCGTCTTTCTGTACCAAAGTTTGTTTCCTGATGGACTGATAAAGACTGACGCATGAAGATTATGCAAAACCATAACAGTGCGAGCTTCTGGCGCAAACAGGGACTGTGACACTGGTACCTTCTTGCTCTTCTTGGTCTTCTTGGCTTTCTTACTGCCCAGTGAAAACACAGGCTCCAGGCAGTCGACCACGTCCAGGTCCCACACGTCAATAACCGGAGTCATGTTCCCTACGGCTGCATAATTCCCTGGGAGACAAATGGCATTCTGTCAGAAGGCATCTGACTCCTGACTCCACAGCTGGTCTTAAACAGACCAGGCCTTAATGAGCGGGACCTCATTTGTAAACTTTACTGTTTTTATTTTTATATTACTTTCAAGAAGAAACGTGAATTTGGAAACGGAGCCAAACCCTCACATACACCTACACACAGACACGGGTTTACCTGCTCCTTCTTCAGGGCTGGGGTCAAAGTTCAGCCACTCTATGCTCAGTGGGTAAGCAGGGAGGAGAATGTCATGGTGGACGTACAGGGAGTCCTCTTCTGAGTTATACACTGGGAGTAGATACAGAGATATTCCAGAGTCACTTCCAATTCCACACCAAGCAGCCGTTAGGAGAACGGAAACACCGCAACCATGAACATGAACCACACGCACGCATAGATACGGGCACCACGCATAGATACGGGCACCACGCATAGATACGGGCACCACGCATAGATACGGGCACCACGCACACATGGATACACACACGCATACGCATAGACACACACTCGCACACACCGTAGACCTCCAGGTTGCAGCAGTCCTTCTCCGCCCTGCCAGCCAGAATGAGGTTGTCTGTGGGCTTGATCTGGAAGTCCTCTCTTTCATACTGGTCCTACGACACAGGTAACAGACTCAGGACCTTAACTCTTATTTCAGATCCATTTTCTATTCAGTCCTCTACACAATGACGACCAAACCCATACTAGTAAGAATATATACATTCACAAAACGCAAAAACAGCAAATAAATAACAATAAATACAGAAAACAAAACTATACACACAGAAGTGTTACACTTAAGCCTCTCAGCCATAACATTAAAACCACCTCCCTGTCTCTACACCCACTGTCCACTGTCTCAGCTCCACTGACCATACAGGACACCCTGTAGGTGTACAGGTCCAGACTGTAGTCCATCTGTTTCTCTGTATACTGTATCACCCTGTTCTTCAATGGTCAGGACCCCCACAGGACCACCACAGAGCAGGTAGTATGTGGGTGGTGGATCATTCTCAGCACTGCAGTGACACTGACGTGGTGGTGTGTTGCTGGACACCTCAGGGTCACTGCTGGACTGAGAATCACCCACCAACCAGAACTATCCAGTGGGCACCATCCTGTGGGCAGCGTCCTGTGCCCACCAATGAAGGATTAGAGGATGACCAGCACTGCACTGTGCAGCAGCAGATGAGCTATCGTCTCTGACTGTCCATCTACAAGGTGGAGCAGCAAGGTAGGAGTGTCTAATAGAGTGGACAGTGAGTGGACACAGTGTCTCAACACTCCAGCAGCACTGCTGTATCTGATCCACTCACACCAGCACAACAAACCAAAACTCCACCACCACATCAGTGTCACTGCAGTGCTGAGAATGATCCACCACCCACATCCTACCTGCTCTGTGGTGGTCCTGTGGGGGTCCTGACCATTGAAGAACAGGGTAATACAGTATACAGAGAAACAGATGGACTACAGTCTGGACCTGTACACCTACAGAGTATGGTCAGTGGAGCGGATCCAGTGAGTGTAGAGACAAGGAGACGGGTCTAATGAAGTGGCTGCATGAGGTTTGAATATCTGCACCATCTTGCGGTTTGAGATGTTTGTTGATTAAGCCATACAGGATCCATACATACATCCATTTACTCAGTATCTGCCTGCTCATAAACTCGGTCAACGTCTAATATCACAATAATCAGAAATCAAAGTAGATACAGATACAGTTCATGCTAATCTCAGGTGTGCAGGTGTGTGCTGTCTTACTGTGTCTTTGATGGTGATATAAGGATCTTCTTCATTACTGCCAAACACGGTCAAGCCCGCCAAGCTGTCCCCCAGGTTAGCCGTCGCTGGACCACAAATTGGGCAGATAAGTGCACAGTCAAAATGAGCAAACGTCCTCAGTAACAGTCTGCGGTGACCTTTCGACCCGCCAGGTCCAGGTCCATATCCCTACTGTCCTGGCTGAGGTCCAAACACCTACGGAGGTATCTCTCTAGCTGTAGAGTTACAGTTCTTACACCAATGATGGAAAACAAGGCTTAGTGCTAGTGGGCTCCGATATTAGCTAGCTCGCTAACCTAGCTAACGTTAGCACTAACTGGCAAAGCTAAACTGGATGTCTGTAAAGACCCCGAATACAGACCCCAGGCTTTACAAGGTGCGTCTTGCCACGAACCCACATGGTCGTGTTTGGGTTGTCAGGATGGTCAATCAGATGAGCTGATGAAGATACCTAGCTGTCTAGCTAGCTAAAGTAGAGATAGCTAGCTAAGGCAGAGAACACAGAACCGCCGCACGCTGGAAAGACAGAACCTCAGCCGGTCAGTGGATTGGAGCGGAAAGAATCAGGCGCTTTACTGAAGGTTCTCAGCGGCGTCTGAGTAAACGAAGAACCGAATCGCTAACGAATTCTGAGACCATCATTTCTTTGCGGGGGTCTGCGGGAACGCTTGGCCCCGGAAATGACTTTTTACGTCCAGTAAATAAGTATCAGATCCGAATTCCAGAGGAATAAACCCAATTCCAACTAAAGCAGTAAAAATATTAATAATATTAATAATAATAATGATAATAATAATAATAATAATAATAATAATAATAATAATAATGACCTACCTACTTCCTGCTCATCGTACGTGTCCAGGCCATACTCAGCAAGTTCATCCTCTTCTTGTTTCGCTTCCTCGTCACCCTTCACTTCTGCGGGAGCTTCTGCGGTCTCGGCTGGCTCGTTCGCCATGCTCTCCTCATCCTCATCATTTTCCCTGGACAATAGAATCAAAACACGATCGTCATGACGGCGGTTTTATTAAACCAGCCCCTCATTTTAATGTACATACTACACGACTAATCCCTGAATATTAACTAGCAGGACGAACTTCATCACCAGGCAGAGGAAACAGACCAAAGCTCTCACCGTAGCTCCGCCTTCGCCTCGGCTATGATGCGCTGCAGCTCATCTTTGCTCAGTTCCACCTTAAACAGGAGGTAAACCCACAATCACACAGTGACATAATAAACTTAGCCCTTACATCGTTAAATAACCTCCACATTTACATAACACAGTTCTAAACATGTACTTTAAATAAAAGTCACTACAGGAAGTGTAACAGTGTTTACTGAATTACACTCATCAACAGAACCCAGAAGGAACCATCCCACAGACGTGAAACTTGGTGGCTAGGTTTGACATGCTAATGATTCAGAATTCATGTTCAGCCGCGCATGTGACATAAGCAGAGACGGGTCTTATCTCTGTACCCGACTAACCCAACACCACCACTACCGCCATCCAGCAAGCAGTGGTGTCCTCCATGAGTCATCCTGTTAGTGCAGCACCATCGGCAGACGGCTGCACCACGCAGGACTACATGCACACAGACCGTTACCACGACTGTCCTTAACACCACGTCACCGTCACCAAAGACTGCAGTGGTGTCGTACCAGACTGTCATGGAGTGACTCAGAATGGCAGCGGGTCATCTTCAGTGACGAGTACCGCTTTAGTCTTGGTGGAGACGCCCAACGAATCCGTGTGTGGAGGCACCGTGGTCAGCACCGAGATGAACGGTGTGTAGTCACACATCACATTACCAGAAGACCAGGTGTCCCTCCACCTCCACCCCTACCGCACCATCTGCAGGAACTGTGTGAGGATGTTCAAGCTGCATGGGATGGATTATCACAGGACTCCATCAGGAACCTCTACAGCTCCATACCGAGACGTCTGGCGTGTTGGGTTAGCGAACACGGCGGCCCGACGCCATACTGAGAGACAGACTTCTGTATGTGTAGCTCAATAAATATTGATCATATCAGTCTAAATTTATCACCAGTTATTGATCCTGGTCACCTTTATCCTCCTTCCCAACACACCTGCACTCCCACACCTCCTTCTGGGAGCAGCTGTTCTGTTGATGATGAGTGTAGATAAATCTGACTGACCACAGGGGTTTTTATACACATCATCACTGTCCAAAGAAAAACAGGTATCTCCAAAATGGCAACTTTACAAGGGAGGCCAGAAAAACGCATTTAATTTTATTGGAAGTCAATGGAACCAGACGTCTTTTCAAACAGTTTTGGGCCGTTTCTGTGGGTCCATTCTTCATGAGCAGCTCATGTGATCGAATGAGGCATAAAAGAAATTACCAACAAAAATGGAAATACATGTTTTTCTTTGGACAACAACGATATACACACACGACCCTGCAAAACACACAACACAACAATGTAACACTGAGGTCAGGGGGGTACAGATTGGAAGAGAAGAAATAAATAAATATTAATTCAATAAAAAGGTCCATTTAGTCTCTTTAGTCATTTTGATCCAGTTTCTCCTTTGCTCTGCTTCCAAACATCATTTTGCTAAAGCACATCAACAATGATTTACTGATTGGGTTCTAATGTTAGCCTAAAGCCAAATTCACAAACACAAGCACTGAAATAGAAATGAAAAAAAGCCATATATCACATTAATATATATGTATGTGTGTGTGTGTGTGTGTGTGTGTGTGTGTGTGTGTGTGTGTGTCTGTCTGTCTGTCTGTCTGTCCTTTAACACTGTAAGTACACAAGAGAAAGAGAATGATAAACATGTGAGCAGATACAGAGCAACAAACTGTCAGACAGGCGACCCAAGACTTGAGACACTGACTTACTTTATCGGGCGTTGCCTTTGAAACTCCCCTCTTCACCCACCCAACACATGTGATCTGGGAGCTCATGCTCGCGTCTGTTATTCCTTTTTAAATATTTAGTCTTCAGTTTACACCAAACACTTTAAAACAGCGGCACGGGATGAGCAGCAAACCACATGGGCACCCCGGGGTCCTTCCACAGAGCTGTCGCTGAGTGATGACGTGAGCCCCAAGCCGGAGACACAGAACCTAGTCTCCCATTGTCTCTATATATCTCCCCAGATCGACTCCTACCCGAGACAGGTGGAGTAGTGTGTGGTCTGTGCTGTAATGGCGCGCGTTGGGCTTCGACAGCTTTGTGAGCGCTTCCTCACAAACGGACTACAAAATTTGTCGCACCGATGACGTCACTCCCTAGTCATTTCACGAAGCGGTGCCTGCGGCTCTCTGGGATTTGTAGTTCAGTTGCGTTTAATCGAAGCTGCTGTATTTTTTCCAACTAAAATAAATGTTTCACAAACCTTCCGGCTTTAAGGGATTTTCTCGAGGTAGAACAAAGCACGTGTGCTGTTTATACACTCAATGGACAAAAGTATTGGGACGCTTTGTCTTTGAATTCAGGTGTTTGAGTCTTATTGCCGCAGATGTATAAAATCGAGCACCTAGCCTTTACTGGCCTTAGTGGCAATATTCGGCATTAAGAAGGGCTTACTGAAATCCAGTGTGGTACTGTGTAGGATGCCACCATTGCAACTAGTTAGTTGTTGAAATGTCATCCTTCCTACATATTCCATGACCACACACCTGTAGGTTCAGCTACTTCCTTCACACTGTGGTCTTTGACACGCCCACATGCAGTCAGTCATGCCTTTTATCCAATCATTAACATCTGCTCTGGAGCGTTTTCCACACATGGAACGAGACATTCCAACCACACCCCTCAGGGATTTAAAGCCCCATCATCCTCGTGCCCAGCCCGAAGGTGTTAGTAAGGAAGCCTGTTTCACTACTGGGGAAGTATATAGGACCATTCAGTAGGTTTGAATAAGGGGAAGGTTCTGCATTAAGGTTCTTAATATTTCATATTGATTACATGCTAATTTTCTTATTAGTATGAAACATTAAATCATCATTATGGAAAACCTCATTATTATGATTTGCTGAATTGCTATTGGTCTCCGGTGGTGAAACATGAGTGCCTGTATTGTACAGACGAGGAGGTCTGCGTGCTGCTACACGCTGAGTGGACGCCAGAGGGCGACAAAGTCCACCCTAAAAACACACAGCATTAAACTCTGTCAATATTCAATAAAGAGGAATGAGCCTTGTATTGATTTGAGTGAATCATATTCATAAGCTCACCGATGAAGGACTAGAGGATGACCAACACTGCACTGTGCAGCAGCAGATGAGCTATCGTCTCTGACTGTCCATCTACAAGGTGGAGCAGCAAGGTAGGAGTGTCTAATAGAGTGGACAGTGAGTGGACACAGTGTCTCAACACTCCAGCAGCACTGCTGTGTCTGATCCACTCACACCAGCACCACCCACACTAACACACCACCACCACGTCAGTGTCACTGCAGTGCTGAGAATGATCCACCACCCACATACTACCTGCTCTGTGGTGGTCCTGTGGGGGTCCTGACTATTGAAGAACAGGGTAATACAGTGTACAGACTACAGTCTGGACTATATATAGGAACCACACGCCCTTAGGAACCTTATAGATGTGGCCATGTGGTTCCGGCCACGAGCTTGTTTCAAGAATGTATTGAGGGTGGTTCTACAGAGCACCAAAAAGGGTTCCTCTGCTGTGACAGACTCAACACTGTAATTGTATAAATAATAAAAATATTTATTCCATGCTATTTAAGCACGAACTGGTTCTAGATAACCCCCTCTCTTGACTAAGGAACCCTTTTTTCTGAGAGTGGGTAATATGCTTAGAGGACTTCCCCTTTGACTCGTTGGATTCTGCGTCAGCGAACTACATATCCCAGAGAGCAGCGGGGCGCGCGACGTGCGGAGCTTACACGCCTCACGCGCGTCACGCCGGGGTCGTACTGCGCAGCTGTCGAGCTGTCGTGTAGTGGAAGGACGTTTCCCTGTTAAAGAGTAACTGGACACTTGATGCGCCTCAACCTCCGTCAAATTCAGCGGCAGTCCGCGCGTTTCATCCCCAGCAGACCCCGCAGGAGCTCAGGTACGGACCTCTCTGTCTTCCCTCTCAGAACCCTGGAGGATACGCAGCTCGGGAACCCTTTAGAACCAGCTCTTTACGCACAGCAGCGCATTGGACCTGCATCCACAGCCCGGCTCCTCACGTGCTCTCAGACCTGCTGATCACCTGCCTGGGCCAGCATCCACACACCAGGAGAGGGTAGTCCACATACCCGAGGGTCCACAGGGTTCCTCGAGGGTTCTTTGGTACAGCCAGGGGTTTTATTTAGAACCAGGTCTGAAGGGGAATCCCACCATGTTTCCAAAATTCCCTCCTAGTGAGTGACTCGGAGCGGAGTTGGTGTGAGATGGTGTAGATGTTCTTTACAGTGGTGGAGGTGATGGGAACCAGGGTTCTCCATGTCTAGAACACACATATAGACACTTTGTTCACTGTTTTGACCACCAGTGGACCTACACGTGTCTTCTGAGAGCTGCTGGAATGTTGATGATGGGAAGATCTGGAAAACTTGGGGAAAGCAGTGTGTGTTGTTTGGGTTCTACCTTGACTTAGAACATCCTTCATGTGTCCTTCCATCACCGGATGGACAAAGTCTTCTCCAGACTATCCCAGAGCTGTGTGTTCTTAGTCATTTCTGGTTCCGTACAGCACCACTGCGAACCGCTGTGAATCTAGAACAGCGGGTTTCACACCAAACCACACCATGTGAACATCAAATCATGTAGAGAAGGTGTAGGTTCTTCAGAGTGGTGAAGAACATGTTGTATATGGTTCTATATTACACCAAAAAGGGTTTTTCTGCTGTGCAGTGGTTCTAGATAAGTCTTCCCTTTACTCAAGAACTTTTAATACTGTAAGGGTTCTTTGCGTGGTGACAAGGTTCTTTAGACTGTTGAAATGCATTGTATAAGGTTCTCTATAGCACCAAAAACGGTTCTACTGCTGTAACAAGCTTAACATTGTAATTATATGTGTAGTAATGTTCTAGATAGAACTCTTTCCTTTACTAGAGAACCCATTTTTAAGAGTGAAAGGGTTCTTTGCGTGGTGACAAGGTTCTTTAGACTGATGAAATGCGTTGTATAAGGTTCTCTATAGCACCAAAAACGGTTTTACTGCTGTAACAAGTTTAACATTGTAATTATATGTGTAGTAATGTTCTAGATAGAACTCATCGCTTCACTAAAGAACCCATTTTTAAGAGTGAAAGGGTTCTTTGCGTGGTGACAAGGTTCTTTAGACTGATGGAATGTGTTGTATATGGTTCTCTATAGCACCAAAAACGGTTCTACTGCTGTAACAAGTTTAACATTGTAATTATATGTGTAGTAATGTTCTGGATAGAACTCTTCCCATTACTAAAGAACCCATTTTTAGGACTGAAAAGGTTCTTTGCAAGGTGACAAGGTTCTTCCGACTAATGAAGAACGTGTAGTATATGGTTCTGTTTAGCACCAGAAAGGGTTCTTGTGCTGTGACAAGATTAACATTGTAATTATATGGTTCTAGATAGATCTATCTTCCCATTACTAAAGAACCTGAGAGTAGATTAGAGAGGTCTACAGGGAGGTCAGCTCCATGCTGTTGCGTCACATGCCGTTGCGCTAGGCTGAGCTGTCACTTCCGTCGTTGCTCCTTTCAGAGGAACCG
>JAMWET010001292.1:52500-93865 GCA_024036415.1 Prochilodus magdalenae
ACTGCGTCCTAAAGGGGGACTCGATGGCTGACGCTGCATTTGTAGGTCCTGTGGTAACATTGGTAGATCCTTTGGTAACATCTGTAGGTTCTTCGGTAACATCTGTAGGTCTTATGGTAACATCTGTAGGTTCTTTGGTAACATCTGTGGGTCCTATGGTAACATCTGTAGGCCCTATGGTAACATCTGTAGGCCCTATGGTAACATCTGTACATTCTTTGGTAACAGCTGTAGGTCCTATGGTAACATCTGTAGGTTCTTTGGTAACATGCAGCCAAGTGTTCAAGCAGAGTGTGCCATACTTGTATGAGGACTTCCAGCCAGTATCTGTAGGTTCTATGGTAACGTCTGTAGGTTTAACTGAAACATCTGTAGGTCCAGTGGTAACATCAGTAGGTCCTGTGGTAGCATCGGTAGGTCCTGTGGCAACATTGGTAGGTCCTGTGGTAACATCGGTAGGTCCTGCGGTAACATCGGTAGGTCCTGCGGCAACATCGGTAGGTCTTTTGGCAACATCGGTGGGTCCTGTGGTAACATCGGTAGGTCCTGTGGTAACATCGGTAGGTCCTGTGGCAACATTGGTAGGTCCTGCGGTAACATCGGTAGGTCCTGTGGTAACATCGGTAGGTCTTTTGGCAACATCGGTGGGTCCTGTGGTAACATCGGTAGGTCTTTTGGCAACATCGGTGGGTCCTGTGGTAACATCGGTAGGTCCTGTGGTAACATCGGTAGGTCTTTTGGCAACATCGGTGGGTCCTGCGGTAACATCGGTAGGTCCTGCGGCAACATCGGTAGGTCTTTTGGCAACATCGGTGGGTCCTGTGGCAACATCGGTAGGTCTTGTGGCAACATCGGTAGGTCTTGTGGCAACATCGGTAGGTCCTGTGGCAACATCGGTAGGTCCTGTGGCAACATCGGTAGGTCCTGTGGCAACATTGGTAGGTCCTGTGGTAATATCGGTATGTTTTATGGGAACATCTGTAGGTTCTGTCGTAACATGTAGGTCCTGTGGTAACATCGATAGGTCCTGTGGTAACATCGGTAGGTCCTGTGGCAACATCGGTAGGTCCTGTGGCAACATCGGTAGGTCCTGTGGCAAACATCGGTAGGTCCTGTGGCAAACATCGGTAGGTCCTGTGGCAACATCGGTAGGTCCTGTGTGGTAACATCGGTAGGTCCTGTGTAGTAACATCGGTAGGTCCTGTGTGGTAACATCGGTAGGTCCTGTGGAAACACTGATAGGTCCATGATGGAGCAACATCACTTCAAGCCTAATAGACCAACCAGAAAACCAGGTACAACTGCACTTTGATAACCAGCTTAAAGAAACACCCGTCAAAAAAGCAACAGCTGCACCCAGAAGGAAGTGTAGGATTGCAGTGCTATAGGGAAGAAGGATGGAGGTTGCCAGGAACAATAAATGACGATACAAGTGATTCATACATGCTTAACTGGTTCATTGTATGCTGAAACGGTTCTTCAGATCGATGGAGAATGCCTTGTATATGGTTCTATGCAGAACCTTTTGAAAATATTTGATGTAGAACCAAAAGGGTTCTTCTATTGTTCTTCTATAAACATTTTAACCTCGTAACAATAGAAGAACTCTTTACTTCTAGAGAGAAAGCATTTTAATAAATGTCCTATATATAGAACCTTATACGGTTCTATAAGATGTATTTTACCATTTACCATTACCA
This sequence comes from Prochilodus magdalenae, assembly GCA_024036415.1. Classification (NCBI taxonomy): domain Eukaryota; kingdom Metazoa; phylum Chordata; class Actinopteri; order Characiformes; family Prochilodontidae; genus Prochilodus; species Prochilodus magdalenae. The sequence goes on from JAMWET010001292.1 coordinate 54,201, forward strand.
TTTAAGCATGAAATGATCCAGAACCATCTTTTTTAAAGGTAGAGTGAACTCATCGTTGAGATTGATGGAGAATATGTCGCATGCGGTTCTATATAGCACCAAAGAGGGTGATGTCGTGTGTCACAACAGCAGAACCCTTTTTGGTGCTGTGCAGAACCGCATACAACACATTCTCCATCAATCTGAACCACGATTCATAGAGTATAGAATCTAGAACCGTTGTCTTTACTGAAGAACCCTTAAAGAACCATCTTTTTTTTTTCTAAGTGTGGTAAAAACCCTTTGAGAAGAACCCAAGCCTGAAAAGCTTGTATATGGGCCTCATGGTTCTGATCAGGGAACCCTTTGAAGAACCACCAGGAGACCCCTGCCACAGTGCTGCAGGGTTTAATGCAGATCTTATCAGCCCAGTCATCTCGTCACAGTGACACATCAAACCCTGTGTACAGTAGACACACCTTGACACCGGCGTCGGGTGAGGCCTCACGTCTCTGCGTGTTCAGGTGACTGAGTGTTACGTGTGCTCAGCTCGAGCACTGTGGTGTCACTCTGAATGCCACACGTGATAACGTTATCTAGTGTGGGGTTTGTGGCTACACACACTCGTTCATCAGCAGTTTGAGAGTACAGACCACAGCAGGAAGGAGAGGGGGGGGCGGAGTTTCGGATGTGGTCATTCTCCTAATGTAAACCGATTTCATAACTTTATTAGACTCCAGTGGAAGCCACGTGCCACGCCGCACACAGTACACGGATTAGTGTAATATCTGTGCTAACAAGCTAATGAGCTGAACTCCACCTCTCATATGTGCACTCAGTGTCCACTCTACCAGCTCCACTGACCATACAGGACCCTCTGTAGGTGTACAGGTCCAGACTGTAGTCCATCTGTTTCTCTGTGTACTGTATTACCCTGTTCTTCAATGGTCAGGACCCCCACAGGACCCCCACAGAGCAGGTATGATGTGGGTGGTGGATCGTTCTCAGCGCTGCAGGGACACTGACGTGGTGGTGGTGTGTTAGTGTGTGTGGTGCTGGTGTGAGTGGATCAGACACAGCAGTGCTGCTGGAGTGTTTAGACACTGTGTCCACTCACTGTCCACTCTATTAGACACTCCTACCTTGCTGCTCCACCTTGTAGATGGACAGTCAGAGACGATAGCTCATCTGCTGCTGCACAGTGCAGTGTTGGTCATCCTCTAGTCCCTCATCAGTGGACACAGGACGCTGCCCACAGGACGCTGCCCACAGGACGCCGACCACAGGACGCTCCTGGGTCTGACATAAGCACCAGATTACGGTCGGGCAAATCTAGGCAACTGTGCCATACATGTGCCAGGAGTGGAACAGATCTGTTTTGGAACATGTGGGTCATATGGGTTTTTATATATTAGCCCATTTCTACCCGTCTGCATTTGCACCAGTTTTTCATTGAACCAAGGAACTTCAAGGGATACGTCACCAACAGGGGGCGCTGCACAGTGGTAGTAAAGAGTAGTACCAAGACGGCGGAGTGTGTAGATTAGCTGAGAGCGTTTGGGCTGGTATTCCAGATGTTTGTTTAAATCCAGAAGCAGCACGGATCAACTACTGGAGATAAGAAGACGTAGAAGAGGTTCTCCAGCAGACCACTAGGGGGCACCATTGTTGCCTTCTCTTTCCCCAACGACTGACACCCTCACGGATGTCGTCAGGGTTCATGCTGAAGTACCTACTCTTACCTTGGTTCCGGCTGGGAAGGCTGTTGGCTCACATGTAGCACGCCACTAGGCAGCCTAGCCATGTCCGTGCCAGAGGTGAACCAGGTCTGTTTTGGGGCAGGTGGGCTTGTATTATATAGGCGGCCCACCTTTGGCTCACATGTAGCACGCCACTAGGCAGCCTAGCCATGTTCGTGCCAGAGGTGAAGCAGGTCTGTTTTGGGGCAGGTGGGCTTGTTTTATATAGGCGGCCCACCTTTGGCTCACATGTAGCACGCCACTAGGCAGCCTAGCCATGTCCGTGCCAGAGGTGAACCAGGTCTGTTTTGGGGCAGGTGGGCTTGTTTTATATATAGGCGGGCCACCTTTGGCTCACATGCAGGTTGCCAGTGCCGACAGCGAGCCATCGCACGGAGCACATCCGCATGCTGATCTGGGAATCGTAGACATTAGCGCTGTAGGCGTCCAGCAGTGGATCACTGACGTTCTGGTTACTCTGATAGGCCTCCAGTGTTCCTCACTCATCATTGGTTAATGTAAACACTCCGGTCCAATCGCAGGCCGCTCTCCAGTCCTCCATGTTGGGTACTGTAGACTGACTGGTGAAGCTGATCGTCTCATGTTGCTAGTGCTGTGTTGTTGTTTTGCTGTCCGGTATCGTTCAGAGGAGGACGGGTTCCTCTTTCGAGTCTTTGTTCCTCTCTTTCTTCTTCTCGCTCCCGGGGAGCGTTTTGTGGCCCTGTCTCCCTTTTTGGCACTCGTCTGCGGCTCAGACCTGGGTTTCCTGTGAAGTACGTTGTGACAGCCCCTGTTGTAGGGCTGGATGATATGGCTAGAACCCATAGCTGCACCCAGAAGGAATCAAGTGACAGGAATGACCAGGAGAATTCCTGGGATTGTATCCACTGCTGGTAGACCCGTATGACCGTACGCTTCCATACACCTGCAGATTCAGCTGCTTCCTTCACACTATGGTCTTTGGCCACGCCCACATGCAGTCCCTCCTTTTAGCCAATCATTAACATCTGCTCTGGAGCCATTTTCCACACATGGAACGAGACATTCCCTGCACTGTAGCACCTCTTCCCAATCTATGGATCCCGTCACTCACACCCCCCAGGGGTTTATAGCCCAGTCATCCTCATGCAGCGCCATCTGCAGGTGCCTGGAGTTACTACCACCTTAAGCAGTAACGCCTGGCCCTCGTTCCCGTGTCATGACTTGCTTATTTGCTATGATGATAAGGGCGTTAAATTTGAATATTGCCGTTGCTACAGTCACATGGAGAAGCAGAACCAGCTAATGTACCTTGTAGGCCTACAGAGAAGGCAGGACCTACCATAGGGATGACCTGGGTGACTGCACAGGGGCACCTAGAGGTTGCTCCAAAGGAAACACGCTGTAAACGAATTTATGGATGTTACGATTGAACGTTTTGGAATATTCGGTTTACTGTACGTCAGTACTCTATTAGTCCAACGCAACACTCATTCCTCACTCATTCAGCATCCAAACTGCTTGTCCTTCTGGGTAGTCAGGGCTCCTGGGGCCTATCCCAGCCCTCACTGGACAGAAGGCAGGTAAGACCTTGGACAGGCAACTTGTCCATCACAGGGCAGTAACACACTCTCGCCTAGGGGGCGCAGTTTGGCAGAGGCTGCTTACTGTTACACAGTGCTGTATAATTTGACTGTTTCTGTCACGCAGGTACGTTTGCGGTGATCAGTCTGATGATTGGGGGTGTTGCCGTGCGCGAAGCCCCCGACTCCATGTTTCCTCTAAACGGTACCAATGTGACCGGACAAGTGGACATCGATGCCCGGGATGCTAGAAGAGTCCAGGTGGCTGTAGCCCTCACCACACTAGTGGGACTGATTCAGGTATGACCGTGTCCAGTACCCGGCATAATGCGGTTATAATGCTAATTTCAGCTTAGCGATGCGTTGCTCTGATCACTTGTCTTATTAAACAGATCATTTAGCCCCTCAGGGCTCGTTTGTTGGTCCGTATGCCTCAGCCCCAGTGTTTGAAATGTCTTGAAGAGCCATATTGTCTTGTTTTAACCCAGACAGCCGACTCTGGAACACGTACTATATTTTCATTATGGTAATTAATGATGACGAAGCTTCAGTGTCTTTCATGTTCTTCTATTGGTTTTCCCCACACCTCTCTCCAGCTGTTCCTCGGGATCCTGCGGTTCGGCTTTGTGGCCATTTACCTGACCGAGCCGCTCGTGAGAGGCTTTACCACGGCAGCCGCCGTGCACGTGTGTGTCTCGCAGCTCAAATATTTGTTCGGGGTTAAGACCAAGCGCTTCAGCGGGCCGCTGTCCGTCGTGCATGTGAGTGACCTCCTCGTTCAGTGACGCACGCTCTGTTATTGTGTCTGCTGTAAGTACAGCCGCCTCCTGATGCTTCATGTGACCGTGTTTTCCTGAGGATGCAGCACTCTTTCCATTTTCAGAACTATTCATGTTTTGTACACACGGTCACAAGACCACCCAGCACAATAGCTGCACCCAGAAGGAATCAACCCACTGCAATGAAACTTGGTGGGTAGGTTTGCACGTGTGACGTAAACAAGGGTTTACCTGTACCTGACCCAAGCCCCCTGACCTCCAGCGAGCAGTGGTGTCCTCCATGGGTCATCCTGTTAGTGCAGCACCATCGGCAGACGGCTGCACCACGCAGGACTACATGCACACAGACCGTTACCACGACTGTCCTTAACACCACGTCACCGTCACCAAAGACTGCAGTGGTGTCGTACCAGACTGTCATGGAGTGACTCAGAACGGCAGCGGGTCATCTTCAGTGACGAGTCCCGCTTTAGTCTTGGTGGAGACGCCCAACGAATCCGTGTGCGGAGGCACCGTGGTCAGCACCAAGATGAACTGTGTCTGTCACATACACACGTCCAAGAAGGCCGGGTGTCCCTCCACCTCCACCCCTACCGCACCATCTGCAGGAACTGTGTGAGGATGTTCAAGCTGCATGGGATGGATTATCACAGGACTCCATCAGGAACCTCTACAGCTCCATACCGAGACGTCTGGCGTGTTGGGTTAGCGAACACGGCGGCCCGACGCCATACTGAGAGACAGACTTCTGTATGTGTAGCTCAATAAATATTGATCATATCAGTCTAAATTTATCATCAGTTATTGATCCTGGTCCTCTTTTACCTTCCTTCCCAACACCACCGCACTCCCACACCTCCTTCTGGGTGCAGCTGTTCTCTTTGTGATGAGTGTGTAACTCTTTAAGTAGTATAGCTGTTTACTATGATCATAATCCTTACAGGTGACGTCCCGTTTGTTCTGTTTTGTGCAGAGCCTCATCGCCGTCTTCAAAGACATCACCAACACTAACATCAGCACTCTCGTCCTGGGACTGGTGTGCACGGTGTTCCTGTACGGCATAAAATATACCAACGAGCGGTTCAAGAAGAAACTGCCCATTCCCATCCCTGGAGAGATCATAGTGGTAATGCCATGCTTCTAAATCTCGTTCCACGCCCGCACCGTGGGCACCCTGGTACACTCTTAGGGTTTTCAAGGGTCCTATAATACTGGCCATGCGTCTATATAGAAGCATAACCCCCCAAAGAGCCCCCCCGTGGTTTCTCAGACTGATGGAGAAGGTAGAGACTTCTCCACAGTGTTGGGTGTGTACCAGGACTATGGGAATATGGAATATGGGAACAGGAGACCCACCGGAGTGTCCCTGTCAATACCACCACACCGGGCACAGCGTCTCACCTGGACTCGTGAGGTTGCTAGCTGGACCTTAGAGGACTGTCAACATGTGGTTCATGTGTGGCACAGGCCCCAGTGACACCATGGTGGTTCCATGCTGGTGTGGGGTGTGCTCTCCCGGCATGGGTTGAGCCCACTGGTCCATCTTAATGCCATAACAACATGACTGGTGCCCAGTAAGTTTCACTGCTTGGTGACCATTGGTAGCCACTCATGGAATTAATGTGCCCCCACAGTGAGGGATGCTCCAGCAGGATCATGCACCGTGCCATCGGGCCGCAAGTGGTCCAGAACTGGTTAGTGGTTCTGATGAATAGTGTGGCCTGCAGGTTTACCCAACATGAGCCCCATGGCATTCCACTATCATGTCTCATTTAAACTGAACCTCACTCGCAAGATAACCCCTCACGGCTTATACAGGTGTGGGCGTTCCTAACCCGTCCCTTGAGGGAACACCCCCTCATAATCAGCCCACATGACTTTTGGTATGCCAGTGTATATGGTTCTGTATAGCACCAAAAAGGTTCTGCGGTTGTTAGAAGCTGCATAGAGGCGTTTGTGTGGACCACAGGAGGACGGGTTCCCTTTTTGAGTCTTGGATCCTCACTCTTTGGGGAATTTTGATCCCGCTGTCGTCTCTGATGGCACTGGACCTGGTTTTCCGTCTTCGTGACAGCACCTGCCATAAAAAGCGCTATATAAATAACCTTTGACTTGAAGCATGCGTTTATGGTTCCGTATAGAACCCTTACCTTTACTAAAGAACCCTCGAACAGCCATGTTTAAGAATTTGAGTGTCGCCACCAAAAATCCATGGCTCTGAGTCTCCCTCCTTTATGTTTAAGGTGATTGTCTCCACCGGGGTCTCGTACGGGATGGCTCTGTTTGAGAACTACAAGGTGGAAATTGTGGGCAGCATCCCGACAGGGTAAGGTCAGGTGATGCCTACCTCACTGCTCACCTTCCGGATCACTGCATGCGTCTTTTAAGGCATGGGAATACGTGTTTATCTCTCTGTCCTGTCTTTTCCTCGGAAGGCTGCTGCCCCCCACCGTCCCGGACCTGTCTATCCTGCCGAACCTGGTCGCGGACGCTGTCGCTATCGCTGTTGTGGGCTTCTCGATGGGAATCTCCTTAGCCAAGATCTTTGCGCTCAAGTATGGCTACAGTGTGGATGGAAACCAGGTAATGAGCCACGTCCAGCGTGTAGCGTGTGGACGGAGAGTGCTGGCCTGGGAATGCTCTCGTGGGCAGACTGATGGCGAGTGACGTTTACAGCTTGGGTGTGAGGTGTGGTTGTTTATGGCTCTGACCTGAAAAGCCCGTAACCCGATGATGTGCTGGCTTGCATTGGCAGGAGCTGATCGCTCTGGGGTTGTGCAACTTCGTCAGTTCCTTTTTCCAGACCTTCGCCATCACCTCCTCCATGTCCCGCAGCCTGGTGCAGGAGAGCACGGGAGGAAAGACTCAGGTAACCGTGTAACAGCTTATCTCGCCTCTTTAGGGTCTTAACTCAGACTACCGCTTACCATACTTCACGATTATGTCTGTATGTGACGGACGCATGGATAATCAGTCATTAAGATATGTTCGTATCCGGCGCTGGCTTTGTTTACAGTGGCGTGTCCTGTAGTCGTGACCTCGTGACGGTGGCTTAATTGCTGCTGTTAAGCCATAAAGAGGAGATAAGGAAGCCCTGCTTCTGTAATTCCGTTTGTCTGTCTGTGTGAGTGCAGATTGCTGGATTCCTGTCCTCCCTGCTCGTCCTGCTGGTGATAGTGGCCATTGGGTTTATGTTCCAGCCCCTTCCACAGGTGGGTGAGAGGTTTTACTCTTCCTACGGCTGGCAGAAACTCAGACCTGGTTCAGACTGCCAGCCTAAATCCCAATTTTGGCAAATTCAGATTGGTCATTTTTTGGTAACATGGAAAGCAAACAACACAGGACACCTGTATGCACCCAAGTCACTTTGAAGGTGGTTTGAAATGTGATTCCAGATTTTTAGGCTATGTTCAGACTGCCAACCCAAATCCAGATTGTTCATTTTTTTTAAAACCTAGAAAGCAAAAAACACATGAATCTGATTGGATCCAAAACACTTTAGAAGGTGGTTCAAAATGGGGTTCCAGTCGGATTTGTAGGCCGAATGTTGACTACCAGCCCAAATCCAGATTCTTTTTTTTATTGTGTGGACAGCTAACAAAACACCTGAATCTGATTTGAATCCAGATCACATTTCAAGGTGGTTTGACATACGGTTCCATTCTGATCTATAGGCTATTTAAAGACTGCCAGCCCAAACCCAATATTCGGATTGATTGTTTGATATTCTGGACAGCGAATAAGAAGCATAGGAAATCCAAACCACGTGTGAAGGTAGTTTAAAATGTAAGCCCAAATCAGATTTTTTACAGAGTAGGTGAATTTGTAGAAACCAGGAAGTGTTACCTAGTTTTTAAAAGGGGGAAAAGGAAATATATATATATATATATATATATATATATATATATATATATATATATATATATATATATATATATATATATATATATATATATATATATATATAGTAAATACATACGAACCCCATGCAAACCCCATGTAAATCACATGCAAGCGCCATGTGAACCCCATACGAGCACCTTGTGAACCCAATGTGAACCCCATACGAGCACCTTGTGAACCCCATACGAGCACCTTGTGAACCCCATACGAGCACCTTGTGAACCCCATACGAACCCCATGTGAACCCCATACGAGCACCTTGTGAACCCCATACGAGCACCTTGTGAACCCCATACGAACCCCAGGTGAACCCCATGCGAGCCCCATGTGAGCCCCACACGAACCCCATGCAAACCCCATACGAACACCATGTGCACCCCATATGAGCACCTTGTGAACCCCATACGAGCCCCATGTGAACCCCATACGAGCCCCTTGTGAACCCCATGCAAACCCCATACGTATTTTTCTGAAAACTAAACTTTTATGATTCTGAACTGATTTTTTTTCCAGTGTTCTCTAAACCGTCTCCACCCCACAGCTGAAATAGCTGAATTACTCAATCAGGCCCTTAAGTGATGTAAAACTGGGAAACACAGACCCGGATTAACGGGAATCATAAAGAGCCTGGCTTTAATCTTCTCCGCCACTAAAAGTTTAACTGCATGTTTAATTACAGCTGTGTAAACCATCGCGGCGCAGCCTCACACCGTGCCGCTTGTGTCTTTGTTTGATAGACTGTGTTGGCGGCTATCATTATGGTGAATCTACTGGGCATGTTCAAGCAAGTGAGAGACATTCCCACTTTATGGAGAACCAACAAGATTGAGCTGGTGAGTGTTAGATGTGGTGACTTCCAGAGAGTGCAGGATGCCATGCAGTGGTGTTTATAGGTGATGAAATTGATTAAGTTAATTAATTATCCTGTAGTTATTACAGCTGCCCATTAATAATGCGTATCTATCAGCAGCTCTCCTGCTTGCTGTAAATCTCCTTAGTGTCTTATTCCGATGATTGGAATAAGGTGCTAAGGCCCTCACGCTCCGGCCCTCATGCTTACCTACAGTGCTGCCTGTTGTGTTTCTCTCCTAAGACAATCTGGGTGGTGGCCTTTGTGGCGTCGGTTCTGCTGGGACTGGACTATGGGCTGCTAGTGGCCATCGGATTTGCCATCCTAACGGTCATCTATAGGACACAGAGGTGAGAAGGGTGGTTCAGGTGTGTGAACCTGTATGACAGCCTGTATAAGTGGGTTAAACAGCAGCCAGAGCTTGTGGAACTGGTTCAGGAGGGATTCATTCAGTAGCATCCAAGCACTGCCAGACGATCAGCACTGTGCACAATAATCCCATTCATAGTGTGTGTGTGAGTGTGTGTGAGTGTGTGTGAGAATGAGCGTGAGTGTGTGTGTGAGTGTGTGTGAGAATGAGCGTGAGTGTGTGTGTGTGTGTGTGAGAGAATGAGCGTGAGTGTGTGTGTGTGTGTGAGAGAATGAGCGTGAGTGTGTGAGTGAGTGTGTGTATGTGTGTGTGTGTGAGAATGAGTGTGTGTGAGTGCGTGAGTGAGTGTGTGTGTGTGTGAGAATGAGTGTGTGTGAGTGCGTGAGTGAATGAGAGTGTGTGTGTGAGTGTGAGAATGAGTGTGAGTGTGTGTGAGTGTGAGTGTGTGTGAGTGTGAGTGTGTGTGTGAGCGTGTGAGTGAGTGAAAATGAGCATGCGTGTGTGTGTGTGTGTGCGAGAGCGCGAGTGTGTGTGTGTGTGTGTGTGAGAATGAGTGTGTGTGTGTGTGTGTGTGTGTGTGTGTGTGTGTGAGTGTGAGAATGAGTGCGAGTGAATGAGAGTGAGTGTGTGAGTGTGTGTGAGAATGAGTGTGTTTGAGTGAGTGAGTGTGAGTGAGTGAGTGTGTGTGAGAGTGTGTGTGTGAGTGTGTGTCAGAATGAGTGTGTTTGAGTGAGTGAGAGTGAGTGAGAGTGTGTGAGTGAGAGTGATTGTGCATGAGTGTGAGAATTAGTGTGTGTGTGAGAGTGTGAGAGTGAGTGAGTGAGTGTGTGTGAGCGAGTGTGTGAGAATGAGCATGTGTGAGTGCGAGAGTGAGTGCGAGAGTGAGTGCGAGGGCTCTAATGTTAGCCAGCTAGCTAACCTACCTAACGTTAGCACCTACTGGCCCTTTTTGTTTTAGATACCTGATATAGTCTGTGCGGGTTTAGGAGGTTACTTCCCAGGAAGTCCCGACTGTGTTCCAGTTCTCAGCCTTGTTGGTCAGTAAAGAGCTGATGAAGAGAGCTAGCTATCTAGCTATGGCGGTGCTAGCTATATTAGCTTTAGCTGGACAGCACATTAACCAGCTAACAACGGGAACATGAAGATGTGGGTTCATTTTAGGAAACAGTCAGGGATCTCCACAATGGGCGGTTTGGAGTTCACCAGTGGGAGCTAACTTTAGCTAGGTGTGCTAACTATAGCTAGCTAACATTAGAGCCCACTGCCACAGCACAGTGTTTCTTCGTTGGTCTGCCAGTATTAGACAAAAATCCACTTTCTGTTCCTCATTTTCCACCTACAGTCCACTTTATTAAATCCCCATCCATTTCTCGTTCTTTGTAAATTAGCTTTAGACCAAATTATTTTCCTCTCTCGGGTGTTTGTTATTTTGGTTTAAGTGGATTTTCTAACAGTAAAGGCTTGAACACATTAGAAGTCTGTTTGTGGAGATTATGAACTAGTTAAGTCCTGTAAACAGGAAGGTGGTCTGAAGGGAGCAGCAGTGGCAAACAGTCTGCCTTGTGCCAACCTTATCTTTTCCATGATGTGGGCCCTTTAACGGGTATTACGTGGTAACATATTCTCATATCTGCTCGTAACTTGTGACTTGACGGCGTCTGATTTCAGGTTATGATGTTATTCTGTCACCTGAGATGAGTTTGTGCGTATTAAAGAAAACGTTTCCCTTAAAACTGATCCTGTTTTCCAGCCCCAAAAGTGTTATCCTTGGTCGGATCTCGGACACCGGACTCTACTGCGACGTTGAGGAATACGAAGAGGTAGCACACAGCTCATTCACTGTAGCTGGAAATCATTACAAACATATCACACTAATAATAATAATAATAATTAAATTAATATAATTTCCTGTTCTCTGGGGGCATTAAAGTGGAGGTCCACCAATTTTTTAATTTCTGCACAATGAAATAGTTAAAATGTAGACAAAGTAGTAGATTAGAGAGATCTTCCACTGAGAGATGTTTACACTGGTGGTGAAGGTAACCAGACGTCCCCCTGTAAAAGCTCCCTCACAGAAAGTTGCTACATGGGATGGTTATGAATACGCTGCCTGATCTCTGATATAAATAGTTTCCAGTAATCAGTTTATTGTAATGTATTACTGGTGGCGAGGTATAGGGTAGCATTCGAGGCTAAATCGCCCCCAATAGAGTTTATTATTTCCAGATTTTCCACTATTTTAGCACAGTCAACATTTCATATACCACTCGGAAGACACGTGACGGTCGAAGGGTTAATTGTAACTGTGTTTTTCAGCCCTTGTGTGTTTGTTCTTCTCTGTTTTTGTCCCATTCAGGCTGCTGAATGTTCAGGGATCAAGATTTTCCACTTAAATTCCTCCATCTACTTTGCAAACAGTGACCAGTATGTGAACAGCCTGAAGGAGAAGGTGAGTATCCAAATCATTCCCATCACTGTTTAAAATAAGGCAAGCTCCTTTATATAGAAGCTCACCAGACAAAAACATGAGTCCCCTTGCGTGTTTAAGGTGGTAGTACCTTCAGGCTCCTACAGATGGCGCTGCACGAGGATGATGGGGCTATAAATCCGTGTGGGGTGTGCGTGACAGAATCCATAGATTGCAAAAAGGTGGGACAGTGCAGGGCATGTCTCGTTCCATGTGTGGGAAATGGACCCACAGGAGATGTTGAACAGATGAATGAATGAACAAATGAGTGAATGAATATTACACTGACTGTTGTGCTGGGGGAGTACTGATATACAGTAAACCAAATTTCCCAAAACGTTAAATCGTAACATCCATAAATTAATTTACAGTGTGTGTTTCTTTAAGAGCAACCTCCAGGTGCCCCTGTGCAGTCACCCAGGTCATCCATATGGTAGGGCCTGCCATGTCTGTAGACCTACAAGGTCTGCAAACCTGATTAGCTGGTTCTACTTCTCCATGTGACTGTAGCAACGGGAATATTCAAATTTCAACGCTCTTATCATTATAAGCAAATAAGCAAGTCATGACTCAGGAAAGAGGGCCAGGCGTTACTGTTTAAGGTTGTAGTAGCTTCAGGCTCCTGCAGGTGGCGCTGCACGAGAATGATGGAGCTATAAATCCCTGTGGGGTGTGAGTGACGGGATCCATAGATTGGGAAGAGGTGCTACAGTGCAGGGAATGTCTCGTTCCATGTGTGGAAAATGGCTCCAGAGCAGATGTTAATGATTGGCTAAAAGGAGGGGCTGCATGTGGGCGTGGCCAAAGACCATAGTGTGAAGGAAGTAGCTGAATCTGCAGGTGTATGGAAGCGTACGGGTCTACCAGCAGTGGATAAAATCCCAGTCTACAGGGAATTGATGTAAGAGTGTCTGAACATTGATGTGGCTACATCCAGAAAGGTATCCAGGTACATGGAAAATCCAGTCACAGCTGTTACTGGTGCTGGTAGAGGTGTTGCACGGTGTTAGGTACGGTTCAGTCACAGGGGACTCGTGTTTGGTCTGGTGAGCTTATTTTCTACACTGGATCAAAGTTACTGTAAACTGTGGCCAGATTTAAGATGTGTGGTGTAAACAGCCTCCACAGACTCTAGTAACAGAACCCATAGGGCCACAGTAGGGGCCGATATATCAGGGGAGGTGTGCGACTTTGGGATCAGACGTGTCCGATCTTATGCTCTGCGCTATGACCTCTGTAATTACAGACTGGCGTCGATCCAACACGGCTCCTGGCTGAGAGGAAGTCTCAACAGAAGCGTGCGAAGGCGAAGAGTAAGGAGAAGAGCGGCTCCAATCACAGCTCCGTGCAGAAGAGGAATGCAGTCGTCAAACTGGTATGCATGGTGGCTTGTATACGTCACTCCTGGGCGCATGCCGGCTCAAGGGAATAGAATGTGCTGTGGGCTGGGAGAGCTGCAGGTCCTATCATGTGTCAGTGCTAAGCTGTATTGGATACAGTTAGCAGCTATGTGGTAACTTGCAAGTCACTCCTCCACGTGTGGCACAGGCTGTGAGCTCGGAGATGATTCAGCATCTTCATGTGAAACCTTGATTTGTACTGCCTCTGACAAATGGGCCTGCCTTTCTCCACAGGACGAGGAGCTGGGCGTGGCTCACGCAGTGTTGGACGAGGCTCAGAAGGAGGTGGAAGCGCTTGGCAATGGCCAAGTGGCTGAGGCCCAGGCCGAATCGGACTCTGAGGAGGCTCGCTTCCTTCAGCCGCTCTGCCCCATCCATTCCATCATACTGGACTTCACTCCGGTCAACTTCTTGGACTCTGTAGGCGCCAAGGCTATCAAATCTGTAAGCCAACACTTCCAGCACAGATCCATTTAGAGACATGTTGAATGATATAGCCAATATTTTTTTTGTTATTTTAATGGCTTGTTAAATGGCCTGCTGTCTGCGCCCCCTAGAGGCCTAATTCGGTGTCTGACTGATCACCAGAAACTCAATAGCTGACCAACCAGTAACCGTAACAACACAAAGCGAGCTTGTATAGGTCCGCTGGCTGGATGAGATCGGCACCCTGCCGACTCCTGACTGTCTGGCACTGCAGGAGCACCTAGATTACTATCCTGCCTGCCAGCTGTGACTAGTTTTTAATCGCCTCCACAGATTTTAAAGGCACAGAGACTTTTATTTTAGGAAATAAACTTAGACAAATATCCCAAACAGCGGAGAGATCAAAATTAAAGACCAGGTCTGATTAAATAATTTAGTTAAAGACAATGAAAATGATTTAATGAACATGAGCAATGAAGGAAAATCAGTGAATTGGACTGTTAGTGAATACTCCCCGAGCTAAATGCTAGTGCACCACCAACTTTCCGCTATCCTCTTGCCATCAGGGAAGCTTCTAAGTCGCCCACCATAAACAGTAAAAGCACAGGAGGAAAGATAATGGTGGAGTCTCCCGACTGAATACATATTACTGGGTCTGCTTTCCATGCGTTTGTTTACAGGCAGTAGGGAAGAAATGTTTAAGGCTTCCTGCGTTAACACAGATAACATTAGCGTTTCCTCCGCTCTGGAGCTCCGGCGCCGACGCAGGAACCCTCGCTGCCTCAGACGTACGTGCAGCCAAAGCAGTAGCAGGAGAACTCGCATGTTCTGAACTGGAACTCAAAGCCCTGGAATCGTGGAGCATGAAATTCCTCATCATGGCGGATTCCATGTGGCCTGGCACAGCCATTTCCAGGTCCAAATGCTCCTTCAGAACCGGTTAACAAAAAAACAACACTGGAACCAATAGGGTCTAAATACTTTCAGCTCCAAACTGCTTGTGAATGTGTCCGGGTCCGAGTCTCTGCTGTGTTGGCTGCGCCTTTGTGCCTAGCTTCTTCTCCTAGGCTAGTTGGCTACGCTTAGCTAGCCTTTGTTAGCTAGCTGTGTTCCTCAGTGGTTGTTTGACCGACAGGGCTGTCAAACAAAACACAAAGATGTGGGTTCATAGCCAGAAATGCCCTATAAGACCCCCAGAGGGTCTCCACAGAGGACCAGCTTTGGCCCATAGGTGCTAACATTAGCTGGGTTACCTAGCTAGCTAGCTAACATTAGAGCCCTGGCAGCTAACTTAGTTTTTCTTTATTGGGGGAATTTAGGAACTCAGCTTACCAACTGCAGACACTCCTCTTCTCTTTCCCATCACAAGGAAAGAGCTAGAATGAGAACCGAGGAGAAACCAAGGAACTCAGAACTGGAGCCTGCTAAAAAGACGAGAACCTCAGCCAGCACAGTCGAAAGGTTGACACAGGGCTAGATTCCACTACAACCACAATGACCATATCCACAGACCCACCACCATAACCCCCCAAAAACTGCCAGCTGGTGGGCCTTATGTCAAAGTCTGTGCATTGCGGTTGGCACATGCACATGCAATTTGTCCCCGGTGGTCTCCATTCATTTAATATAGGACTAGCAGCCCACATGCATTGCAGCCCACTGGGTTCTCCTGCTGCCCAGTCCACCCCGGGTTGATACGTCATTCTTCACAGCACATAGCAGATACAATGACCTAGATAGTGTACCTCTCAACTACGGGAACCCAAACTGACAAACAGCAGCACCTTGGACAGTAGACAGTGTAATATCACATCCAGGACTACAGCAGCACCACCTGCACCCGGAGGCAGGAAGGGAGGACTGAGCACTGTCAGAGTCCACCAGGAGTAAACAAGCCGCGTTCTGTTTGAACTGTGGGTGGTGTGCCGCCTGCCAATAACATTTTGTTAGATCAAAAGCAAACACGAATTGGACCTTGTGGGGTCAGTCAAGTGATTGACTCTTACCGAAGTCTCCTGAGAAACTGGTAATAAACACGCAGTGGTAGACACAGGACACAAACCATGTACTTGAGTAAACGTAGAGACACCCAAGGTAAACTCCACCTCCAGTGTCAGTTCCTCCCTTTAGACCTCCACTGCAGTAACAGTACTAAAGTATGTACTTCAGATGTACTTAAGTATGGAGAGTACCAGTACTAAAGTATGTACCTTCAGATGTACTTAAGTATGGAGAGTACCAGTACTAAAGTATGTACCTTCAGATGTACTTAAGTATAGAGAGTACAGGTACTAAAGTATGTACCTTCAGATGTACTTGGGTATGGAGAGTAACAGTACTAAAGTATGTACCTTCAGATGTACTGAAGTATGGAGAGTACCAGTACTAAAGTATGTACCTTCAGATGTACTTAAGTATGGAGAGTAACAGTACTAAAGCATGTACCTTCAGATGTACTTAAGTATGGAGAGTAACAGTACTAAAGCATGTACCTTCAGATGTACTTAAGTATGGAGAGTAACAGTACTAAAGTATGTACCTTCAGATGTACTTAAGTATGGAGAGTAACAGTACTAAAGTATGTACCTTCAGATGTACTTAAGTATGTAGAGTAACGGTACTAAAGTATTTACCTTCAGATGTACTTAAGTATGGAGAGTACCAGTACTAAAGTATGTACCTTCAGATGTACTTAAGTATGGAGAGTAACAGTACTAAAGTATGTACCTTCAGATGTACTTAAGTATGGAGAGTAACAGTACTAAAGTATGTACCTTCAGATGTACTTAAGTATGGAGAGTAACAGTACTAAAGTATGTACCTTCAGATGTACTTAAGTATGGAGAGTAACAGTACTAAAGTATGTACCTTCAGATGTACTTAAGTATGGAGAGTACCAGTACTAAAGTATGCACCTTCAGATGTACTTAAGTATGGAGAGTAACAGTACTAAAGTATGTACCTTCAGATGTACTTAAGTATGGAGAGTACCAGTACTAAAGTATGTACCTTCAGATGTACTTAAGTATGGAGAGTACCAGTACTAAAGTATGTACCTTCAGATGTACTTAAGTATGGAGAGTACCAGTATTAAAGTATGTACTTCAGATGTACTTAAGTATGGAGAGTACCAGTACTAAAGTATGTACCTTCAGATGTACTTAAGTATGGAGAGTACCAGTATTAAAGTATGTACCTTCAGATGTACTTAAGTATGGAGAGTACCAGTACTAAAGTATGTACCTTCAGATGTACTTAAGTATGGAGAGTACCAGTACTAAAGTATGTACTTCAGATGTACTTAAGTATGGAGAGTACCAGTACTGAAGTATGTACCTTCAGATGTACTTAAGTATGGAGAGTACCAGTACTAAAGTATGTACTTCAGATGTACTTAAGTATGGAGAGTACCAGTAGTAAAGTATGTACTTCAGATGTACTTAAGTATGGAGAGTACCAGTACTAAAGTATGTACTTCAGATGTACTTAAGTATGGAGAGTACCAGTAGTAAAGTATGTATTTCAGATGTACTTAAGTATGGAGAGTACCAGTACTAAAGTATGTACCTTCAGATGTACTTAAGTATGGAGAGTACCAGTAGTAAAGTATGTACCTTCAGATGTACTTAAGTATGGAGAGTACCAGTACTAAAGTATGTACCTTCAGATGTACTGAAGTATGGAGAGTACCAGTACTAAAGTATGTACCTTCAGATGTACTTAAGTATGGAGAGTACCAGTACTAAAGTATGTACCTTCAGATGTACTGAAGTATGGAGAGTACCAGTACTAAAGTATGTACCTTCAGATGTACTTAAGTATGGAGAGTAACAGGAGCATGGTTTATTAGGGCTCTAATGTTCTATTATCATTTCTGGAACAGGACTCTTCATCAGCTCAGTGTAGGTGAAGAGACTCTAGTGTCTCTCAGTCCACCAGTCTTTAATAGAAGCTCATTCATTAGTCTGACACTGACGTCTATTCACATCATCATCAGCTCAGAACACTGAAGGAGAACCGGTTCCGTTAGCTAGAACCAGAAAATAACTTAGTAAAGTTTCAGTTTAAGATTTATTAACTCAGTTCTGAGTCTAAGTTTACTAAGAACTGGGTTTAAACCGGATCAGTACTGAGTTCCTCCTGTACTGGACTGCGTCTGTAGGTCTCAGTTCATAACCCAGCCCAGCACATGTACCATAGAGGACACAGTGTTTATAGAGAGACGCTCGCCCGTCACCAGGACGTGTGGACATGTCTCTATACTGTGTCTATATACACACAGAGTCAGGATCAGTCTGTCTGATCTGTTCACTAACCCCGTCCTGCTTTACCTGCCTCCTCCAGGTGCTCCTGGATGTAGTCCAGGCCTGAAATGGACTTTTCCATGGATGCTAAGAATCCAGGAGTGAACTTGTTTTTACTCCACATGAGCCGAAAGGAAGGACAGATTTCCCATAATGCAGTGGGGTAAACAGTCAGACATTAGTCTCTAAAAGGTGGTGGATTTAAAGCACACAGTCGTCCAGAATGGAGATACTTCAGTACAGATACCCAGAAAAACTACTCAAGTACAGAAACCAATTACATTTACTTCGGTACTGCCCACCGCTGGAAACATGGCAGCAGGCCGCTGTCCCGTGATTGTCAATATCACAAGGAAGTATCTCTGCACCGTCTGCACATCGAGTTTATCACGGAAGGAAATGTGGTAACACCACAGAAGCTGCCTCCTGCCCGAGAGCTTGTTATTGACTTAACAAATCCGCATAAATTACCTTTAGCTCCACCTCCATATTGTGTAACTACTGGCTAGAGAACTTACACCAATCAGATGTAACGTTAAAACCACCTCACTGTCCACTGTATCATCTCCACTGACCATACAGGACACTCTGTAGGTGTACAGGTCCAGACTGTAGTCCATCTGTTTCTCTGTATACTGTATTACCCTGTTCTTCAATGGGCAGGACCCCCACAGGACCCCCACAGAGCAGGTATGATGTGGGTGGTGGATCATTCTCAGCACTGCAGTGACACTGACGTGGTGGTGGTGTGTTAGTGTGTGTGGTGCTGGTGTGAGTGGATCAGACACAGCAGTGCTGCTGGAGTGTTTGGACACCTGGTCCACTCACTGTCCACTCTGTGAGATAACAGGTACCGGTTCTAGATGCTTCTGATGTGGCTCTGTCTTTTTTGCAGGTTATCAAGGAATATGCCACCATTGATGTGAGAGTCGTCCTCGCTGGCTGTAGTAGTGAGTGTCTCGGGTCATTTGGACTTTCACTGGCAGAACTTTCTACACAGTTTAGTTGTTGATGCTGGTTTAAACTTTGACCTTTGGGTTGAAACTGTGTTAGTACACTCAAAGCTTGATTTGACTGTAAATCAGGATTTATTTATTTTTATCTAATAATTTAATTTAGCAGAAATTTTGGAGGGGAAAAATGGTGGAGTTGCCCTTTAAGTGCTAACGATGTACTAGAGCTGGTTGATCTCAGTGCACCAATCCTGCATGTCATCTTGGACAGGAATCCTGCTGTCGGACCTCATGACTATGGAGTTCTTCAGTGGGCCGGTGACCCCTGATATCATCTTCCCCACCATCCACGATGCTGTTCTGCACTGCCAGCACAGGAGGCCCGTCCCTTCCTCCCCAGCTGTCCAGTGAGCACACAGGAAATGCCGGGACTGACCGTGTGGCTCGGGTATGGAATGCACAGACAGATATCTGGTGTTGCTATGACGTGCATCGTGTCCACCCCACACAAATCTTGCACACAACAAAAAAATAATCCCCCCAGTGTTCTGCTGAGCCCAGATGTGTCTGGAGAGCCCAGATGTGTCTGTAGAGCCAAACAAACAGGTCATCTTATTGAGTTAGAAGTTGTTAGGCTAATGGTGCTAACAATAACTAGAAGTCAATAGTCACCCAAATAGCCCCAACTGTTTGTGTCATAATGCTAAATGCTAAACTGCCTGCTTGTCCTTGTGTATGACCACAGTTAGCCAAATAGCTAACACAGGTAGCGAGCTTGTATAGGTCCACTGGCTGAATTAGATCAGCACCCTGCCGACTCCGACTGTCTGGCACTGCAGGAGCACCTAGATTACTATCCTCCCTGCCAGCTGTGACTAGTTTTTAATCGCCTCCACAGATTTTAAAGGCACAGAGACTTTTATTTTAGGAAATAAACTTAGACAAATATCCCAAACAGCGGAGAGATCAAAAATAAGGACCAGGTCTGATTAAATAAAGTTGACACTGAAAATGATTTAATGAACATGAGCAATGAAGGAGAATCAGTGAATTGGACTGTTAGTGAATACTCCCGAGCTAAACGCTAGTTGGACCACCGGCTTTGCTGCTAGAGGGTCAACAGTGGTCCGCTATCCTCTTGCCATCAGGGAAGTTTCGAACTCGCCCACCATAAACAGTAAAAGCACAGGAGGAAAGATAATGGTGGAGTCTCCCGACTGAATACATATTACTGGGTCTGCTTTCCATGCGTTTGTTTACAGGCAGTAGGGAAGAAATGTTTAAGGCTTCCTGCGTTAACACAGATAACATTAGAGTCTCCTGCGCTCTGGAGCTCCGGCGCCGACGCAGGAACCCTCACTGCCTCAGACGTACGTGCAGCCAAAGCAGTAGCAGGAAACTCGCATGTGCCATGCCTGGCACAGCCATTTCCAGGTCCAAATGCTCCGTCAGAACCGGAAAGTACAAAACAACACCTGAACCTGTAAACCTTTTCACCATCGAGGGTTAAACAGGGTCTCCAGCTCCAGTCCGCTTCTTAAGATGTCAGAGTCCACGTCTCTACTGTGTTGACTGCGGCTCCTGTCTTTGCTAGCTTCTTCGCTGTAGCTAGTGGGCTATGGTAAGCTAGCCTTTGCTAGCTAGCTGTGTTTCAGTGCTTGCTGTCCAATAAAAGAAATGCCCTATAAAGCCCACAGAGGGTCCCCACAGATTGTCTCCACAGAGGGCCAGCTTTTGCCAGTAGGTGCTAACATTAGCTAGGTTAGCTAGCTAGCTAACAGTAGAGTCAGAACAGTTAGGAGAGTAAAGCATCATGAAGAACTCTGCTGCTGAAAGTCTCCTCCAAAGTTAAGACGTTCCGGGCCTTTCAGCCTTCCGGATATTCCGAGCCTGGATTTCCGAATTGGCCTTTGTCAGATTTCATAATCGCATTTCTGTGCCTTAATCTGATAGTGAAAATCGGAGTATGCTGTTTACATGGCCACTTGAATAATCAGACAACAGAATTCCGATTATGATGGGATTGTTGACTGCACATAAATGCAGGCACCCTGTTGTATCACCTGTCCGGTAATTACACGGCTTAATGATTTGTGGCCTGCGGATACAGATTCTTCATGACGCGCTCAGTACATGTTCAACCAGGCAATTCCGGGCTTCCTAGAACCGTCCCTTAACCACAAGAACTTCCGGCTGCAGCTTTTACTGGATGCAACTGTCTCAGCATGTTTGACAGGCCTGGAGGAGAGACTGTGTATCACAACAGGTTGTGGTCTGTCTCTTTCAGGTACGCTGCTGCGACCAGCCTGCCGCCCCAAGACTGACGAGACTGCGGATGAGAGCTCTCATCATATTTATTAACTCCTGTAGCGTTCCTCGGCATTTCCGTACTGGTCACAATCATGGTATCTGCCAAAACCTCGTACTGATCTTTAGTGTAGAGATTCCTAAAGTGCAATTACCTGGAGGAGTGGAATGTGGATCGGAAGTTTTAAACCTAGTTTGTAGAGTTGCTGCCAAAACGAATGCTTTCGGATTTTTAGCGTGCTTTCAGCCGAGGTCAGGCGTCCTCATCACTATACAGACTGTTACGTGTCATAGACGGTACTAGTAGTTAGGGAGTGCGTGCTCTCTCTAAAGGGGAACCCCACCGGATTCATCATTTCTGCCTTAAGGCGTGTTTAAGATGTACACAAAGTCTTTTAGAGTGGGTTCGGTGTGAAACGCTCTGTTCTAGACTCACAGTGGTGGTGAAGGTAACCAGACGTCCCTCCTCTAAAATCTCCCTCACAGAAAGTTCCTACGTGAGGTGATTCTGAATACGCTGCCTGATGACTTTTCCAATGTTCTTGAGAAGGTCCCAGAAGGTCATCAGACTCCTGACGTGTCCCTAAACTATAGAACTGTATCCCGAATTATTGGAATCTTTGTGAAAACTGTGTAAGTGGGATTTGCAGCAGGAAGTTTGGCTGGTGAATTAGGCGCTTGCTTTTTATGGTGGTCTAAACCCCATTTTAATCCATACATGGTGGAGGGATACAGGAAGGATGCTCTGGGGCAAAATCTACACGGAGGAAACTTAGTATTTCCAGGTTTTCCAGATTTTCCATCATCAACATTCCATATACACTCAGAAGACACGTGTAGGTTCACTGGTGCTTTAGATAATCAATAAATTGTCTGTATGTGTGTTCTAGAAACGAGAACCCTGGTTCCCATCACCACCACCACTCTAAAGAACATCTGAACCACCTCACACCATACTCACTCCGAGTCCCTGTGTTCACACCTCACACACTTCATTATTGAGAAATTTGAGTTTTGGTGGAGTTCCCCTTTCATGCATTCGGTGAGCTATAACAGGAGCTTGAAGCTCAGACTGATCAACCCAGTTTTTTTTCTCAATGTGTTTGATGATGATAAGGTCACACCCGCCCAAGCCCCGCCCCCTTAATAGCTCGTATTGGTACTCCATGCTGATGAAAGTGGCTGGAAGTGTGAACGACGCTCTGTGCTGCTCATTAGAGGTGTGTGTTCAGCAGATGCTGGTATGTTTAAGGACCATCTCAGGCTCCGTGACTACTAACGCTCTTATCTAGAGGACTCAGTATTACTGACAGGATGCCAAGCCTGGCTCTCCGATGATAAGGAGGCGTGGCTTCTGTCCCTCTGCGAAGAACAAAGAGAAATTCAGGAATGCTGGAACCTTTTTAGTTTTTTTTTTTTTTTTGGTTTTGTTTAAGAGAACTTCCTCCTGAAGGTTGTCTCCTGCGTACAGACCAAGACCAAAGCCCTGAAATCAGAGGCAGTTATTTTGTGGATTTTAGAGGTATTTTGTATAATAAAGGAAATATTTAAAAGCTGTTTCACCTTCATTTTCAGGTCACATGTCTGACCTTGAAGGGCAGTTACACCGATCAACATTCTGAATCTTATACTGATCAAAATAATGATGAAAATAACAGAACATCACACTTTATTAGGTACACCTCCCTGTCTCTACACCCACCGTCCACCGTATCAGCTCTACCAACCATATAGGACACTCTGTAGTTCCACAGCTCCGGACTGTAGTCCATCTGCTTCTATATACTATCGCTGTCCAATGAAAAACAGGGATCTCCAAAATGGCAACTTTGCAGGAGAGGCCAAAAACCTGATTTAATTTGAATGGAAGTCTATGGAACCAGACGTCTGTCCAAGCAGTTCTCGGAAATGTCCACACAGTGTAAACAGCAGCTCATACGACCAAATCAGCAAAAATGGAGATGCATGTTTTTCATTGGACAGCGATGATACATAGAAACAGATGGACTACAGTCCGGAGCTGTGGAACTACAGCGTGTCCTATATGGTCAGTGGAGCTGATACAGTGGACAGTGGGTGTAGAGACAGGTAGGCGACAATATAGTTTATTACCCTGTTCTTCAATGACCAGGACCCCCATAGGACCACCACAGAGCAGGTAGTATGTGGGTGGTGGATCATTCTCAGCACTGCAGTGACACTGACGTGGTGGTGGTGTGTTAGTGTGTGTGGCACAGGTGTGAGTGGATCAGACACAGCAGTGCTGCTGGACTGAGAATCATCCACCAACCAAAACTATCCGGACAACCGTGTCCTGTGCCCACAGATGAAGGACTAGAGGATGACCAACACTGCACTGTGCAGCAGCAGATGATCTGTCGTCTCTGTCCATCTACAAGGTGGAGCAGTGGAATTTGTTAGGCAGATGGCGCCATCTAGTGTCGGCTCCAGTACATCTAAGGCAGGGCAGCAGCGGTTGGTGGACACAGAAGGCTGTTTGTTGACATGATGTTTAACTGCTGTATTAATTCATATTACTGGATTATAAATTAACTGTATCGGCACTTTTCAGACTTTATGCATTTCGGAAGGTTTTGAACTAAATATGAACAACCTGGCAACCCTGCCATTAGAGATGGTCCAGAATGACCTCCATTCACAGCTGAGGTTCTTTCATTTACCTGTTCAAGTTACCAAATTTGGAAAAATGAGGTTTGATCCTGACAGGGTGATGTTCATGGACATAAGCCTTTTGCTAGGTGCCAGCAGCGCCCCCCTGTGGCAGACCAGTGCTGCAGCTCTAGTTATTCTGGAAGACTGAAGCTCGCTGATTACGGATGACGCAGCTAAACAATGACATCATTATGTAATGAAGGTTCATGTCAGCTGGTCTAAGAGGTTAATCAGTGGGCATCACAGGACCCCCTAAGGGGCTGTTATTATACTGGCTACTGTTTCAGAAACTGAACACCCGTATGTTCAGCCACCGCAATGCGGTGACTGTACAGGACTGCAGTGGTGAAGTGGGAAATGAGCCATAAGCCATCGCTTTGTTTGATCATAGACACAAGCAACGGAAAAATGAGTTTCCTTTGCAGGGCAGCGGGCCACACTGTACCGGACAGGGCAAGGAGGCGCTCACCCATTCAAGAGGAGCTCACGGTAGAGCCACGACTCCTCCACACTGAGGAGCCAGTTGAGGTGGTTCAGGCATCTGATTCGGATACCCCCTGGCCAGCTCCCGTTGGAGGTCTTCCAGGTACGACCAACTGGGACGAAACCAAGAGGTCATCCCAACTCCCACTGGATTTGAATACCCACCCTGGAGGCCTCCCGTTACCGGTCTTCCAGGTAGGGCCAACTGGGATGAGACCAAGAGGTCATCCCAATAGCCACTGGATTCGAATACCCCCGGGATGCCTCCTGTTGGAAATCTTCCAGCTACAGCCAACTGGGACCAACAGGTCATCCCAATAACCACTGAAAGGATTGTATCTCCAAGCTGTCCCGGGAACAGGATTGCAGAGGACAGGACTATCTGGACTTCTTGGCTTTCCCTACTGCAGCCGCAAACCAAAGTCTGGATTAAACGATGAATAAAACATCCATATTTTAAATTCCAAATTTAGGAATGCTTTACCATGTGAACGAATGAGACCCAACATGCTCAAAAAACAACCTGGCAATATTGAGCAGCTGAAGTTGAGATTAGAACTAGCTTGCCAGTTTCAGGGCACCTCAGTTGCATCCTGTTGGTTCAGGGAAGGGAACCAGCAACCTTCCGGTCACGGGGCTGGTTCCCCAACCTCCAGACCACGACTGGCCCCCAGTTTAAACAGTTACAAAACAAACGGGATGCTTAATATTAAGTGGTGCATTTTAAATTCATTTATTACTGATAACACTAAAGACGACATCACACTGCCACAAGCGAGCTGCTCCACAGAGAAAAGGCATGGAGGCGGATTTAGTTGTAGGTCATGTATCGCGGGGTGGCGCTGAACTTGGCGTAGGACTTGATGACCTTGTTCACAGCTTCCAGGAAGTCTTTCTCCGTGGCGATTTTTCTCCGAGCTCTGATGGCAAACATGCCGGCCTCTGTGCACACGCTCCGGATCTCTGCGCCTGGACCAGGAAAACAATGAGTCTGGGTTATTGATCCGAGTTTAAATCAAGGTTCGTGATGTTCCTGTAAAGGTACGCTTATGTACCTGTGCTGTTGGGGCAGAGTCGTGCCAGCAGCTCGAACCGGATGTCCCTCTCCACGCTCATGGAGCGAGCATGGATTTTGAAGATGTGAGTACGTCCCTGAAAACAAAAGATCCCATTAAAATGGGACGTGTGAGAAGATTACTCCGTATACTGGCTTGTAGGAATCATGTTTCACCAGCAGAGGGCGGCACAAAGTGGACGGGAGAGCGCTGACCACTGTGGTGCAGGGTTAAGGATTGGCCATTATGTGGCTGAAGCATCGCAAGAGTTCGTACACATTCCCAACAATTCCCTACAGCCTTGGACACCTACATGGGTGCATGGACACTCCCATATTCCATCATTTTTCCAGGTCCCCCACAACCATACAAACCCTGAAGGTAAAAACATGCAACAAATTCCTCTTCAGGCCGTGTGGTAGTGAGGAGGAGCCTTTGTACACCAAGCTGTATCCTTCCTCAGCCTTAACGGTTGAGACACGTCTCATAATTAGTCCCGACACCGTCTACAAAACCCCCAAGCTCAGACGAGACTCACCTCTAGATCAGGTAGACTGAACTCGATCTTTCTGTCTAACCGGCCAGGTCTCATCAGAGCCGGGTCCAGAGTGTCGGGTCTGTTTGTGGCCATCAGGACCTTGATGTTTCCTCGGGGGTCAAAGCCATCCAGCTGGTTAATGAGCTCCAGCATGGTCCTCTGGACCTCGTTGTCTCCTCCAGCCCCATCATCAAAACGTGCACCTGTAAGGCGAGGACCAGAACGCGGCTGTTCAGGGACATTTCAGACTAGCAGGCTGAGGATGGCGCTGTTAGCATTACATTACACTGTCCAAAACATGGTGGAGATGCACTACACGGCCAAAAATGTGGGGACACATGACCATCAGAGACCTATGACTGTGTCGAACATCCCATTCCAAAACTGAGAACAATGATCAATAATATACTCAGCTGATTCAACACAGGTCTTGCTCTGATTAGTAGTAGGTACTGCACACTGTATATGCCCCCTGTGTGTGGTATACAGTACAGCAACAGGTTCTGACCTACAGTGTAGTACACTAATACAGTCACATGACCAGTTACCTCACATTTACCTCAGAGCTGCTATTACTGTATCCACTGTTTAGAGCTAGCTGCTGCTAACGCTGCTCAGTTCACCTGCGATATGGTTAGCCTAGCTGTTAGCTCCCCTCGGCTAGTTCACTCTAAAACTGATCCTCTAAAGCGAGTTCATCTTTTATTAATCTTCAGACCTGTATATTTAACTTTCTGAGGCTCATTCTGATGAACACACACCCACTACAATCACTACACCCACAGGTATACTCGGAGTGGGCTGGGGTTAGCTCGCCAGTGTTACCCGCCGCCATTCTCTCTGGCTGAAGCAGTCCGAGAGCTGGTGGGGGTGCAGTGCATAACGGGATACAGTACACCATAAAGATGGCTCCCCCTGTACGCTACAACATCGGAGTAAAACACCATCCGGGGATCTCCAGTACACCATTAAGATACTGATTTAATACACCTCTTAAACATGGGGTGACCTAAACCCAGTAACTAAGAGGGGTGTCCACATACTTTTGGCCATTCTGTGCACATGTCAGTGTGTTTTATGAAAGGATGCAGAAAACAAACCTCCAATGGCGTCAATTTCATCAAAGAAGATGAGGCAAGCCTTCTTTGTCCTAGCCATCTCAAACAGTTCCCGAACCATTCTGGCACCCTAATGGCAGGGAAGAAGCCCGTTACGACATGAAATTAAGAAACAGCTCACAGGAATTTAAGCCCTGTTAGCAGGATTATTAGCCGAGCTCCAAGCTGCCTGGAAACTCACCTCTCCTACATACTTCTGCACCAGCTCGGAGCCAATGACTCGGATGAAGCAGGCATCGGTCCGGTTGGCCACAGCACGGGCACACAGGGTCTTTCCCGTGCCTGGGGGTCCGAACAGCAGCACTCCCTTAGGAGGCTCGATACCCAGGTTCACAAAGCGCTCCGGCTGAGGACGGAAGCAAACAGGGGTTTTAAAAAGACGTGTTTAAAGCGGGTGCAAACGTTTTCCGATGGAATTATGACTTACATGTAGCAGAGGGGTCTCAACCACTTCTCTGAGCTTCTCAATCTGCTCTTTGCAGCCTCCCACATCACTGTAGGTTACGTCGGGCTTCTCCTCCACCTATTCAGGAACATGGAATTACTCAGGAATTACTCATGAACACTGAATTACATCAGTCACCTTGTGTGTTAATGGTGGTAAACATGTGAGTGACGGGATCCATAGATTGGGAAGAGGTGCTACAGTGCAGGGAATGTCTCGTTCCATGTGTGGAAAATGGCTCCAGAGCAGATGTTACTGATTGGCTAAAAGGAGGGACTGCATGTGGGCGTGGCCAAAGACCATAGTGTGAAGGAAGTAGCTGAATCTGCAGGTGTATGGAAGCGTACGGTCATACGGGTCTACCAGCAGTGGATAAAATCCCAGTCTACAGGGAATTCTCCTCGGAACTGTGCCAGGGAAGGCCTCCACCACATCTGGACCACCTGACCAATTCTTTGATGTGAGAGTGTCTGAACACTGATGTGGCTACATCCAGATCCTTGACCAGTCCATGCCCGATCTAGTCCCAGCTGTTATTGGTACTGGTGGAGGTGCTGCACGTTGTTAGGTATGGTTTAGTCACAGGGGGCTCGTTTATTGTCCAATGAGCTTTCAGTTCTCACCTGCATCATAGTCACCGTAGGATCGATTTTGGGTGGGAGTGGAATGTGGATCTGATACTTGTTTCTGTCGACACTAAAAGGAAAAGGAGAGGACATCCATCATCAGCCATGCTTTAAATCTGAGAACTACACTGGCCACCCCCCGTCTTGGCTACCGTCTACTTACCCGACCCTCATTCCTTCCTCGATGTCAGTGGGGGCGACCTGGTCACTCAGGTCCACCACAAACTTGGCGAACTGCTTCACATTAATGATGTACTTCGGATCCTCAGAGTCGGCATTGATTATCTTGGTGCACCTAAACATCACGGCAGTCAAAACAAAACGAGGCGGTCAGGACCTTAGCAGAGTTCGAATTAATATGTATTGAAGCAAAATGTGACATTGCCTTACATACTGTTATAAACAGCCAGCTGTCTCATGCTTTAGACGTAGCACCTCACTTAACCCATGTTATTTTTTTATGGGGGAATTTCACCAATTTTTCAAAGTTCCTTCATATTTCAGTTTGAGATACACTGCCCGTAAGAGTCTCCCATTGGATAATCACTGCATGGGTGATTATGTTTCAGCTGGCAACCAGTTATTTAACCCTGAGTGATGTAGTAAGCAGCTTCTCATCTGTTAAACCTCCATGTGGTCCTGTGGTCATGGAAAAGATGTTCATCTGTTCCAGAGGGTCAAATTATCATCATCATCCAGCAGAGAACACATCTAAGGAGATGCTGGAACTCCTAAACTCGCGTTTAGACCTGTCCTAGCATCATTAAAACAGGGGAGGGACGGTGGGGGAACATCATCTTCCAGGAAGGAATGTGGTCGGAACAAAATCTTCAGTGATGGTGCTGGGCGATCTCTTAACCGTGTGGTGAATCTAATGGTGGAGGAACAGCAGGAGAACTCAGGGAGGTGTTTAACAGTGAGAGGAAGAGCTTCTCCACACCCACAGAGCAAAGGGAACTCTAGGGATCGGGACTAAACAGCTGTGTAGCCTTAAGAAGACCACTCGTCAGTGAGGCTAACCGGCTAACACTGCTTCAGTCTGCTAGGGAGCATAAAGACTGCACTCTGGAGCGATGGAAGACGGTCATGTGGTCTGATGATTCCAGATTTAAGCCTTAAGAGGGTAAGAAGAGAGGCGGCTGAAGTGATGCACCCATCATGCCTAGTGCCTCCTGTACCAGCCTGTGGGGGCAGTGCTCTGATCTGGGGTCACTCCAGTTAGTCAGGTCCAGAATATTGAACATACTGAACCACTTGGTTATTCCGTCAATGGATTTCTTCTTCCCTGATGGCATGGGCATATTCCAAGATGACAATACCAGGAACCATCAGGCTCAGATTGTGAAAGAGTGGTTCAGGTTGCATGAGACATCCAGAGCTGAACCCCATGGAGAATCTTTGGGATGTGCTGGAGAAGACTTTGCACAGTGGTCCAAACCTCCCCTCATCAGTACAAGACCCTGGGGAAATGAATGCAGCTCTGGACAGTAATTAATTAATGTGACATTGCAGAAGTTTGTGGAAATGATGGCACAGTCTCGGACATCAGGCAGCGTATTCCTAACCATGTCATGTCATAGCTTTCCGTGATGGAGCTTTTAGAGGTGGATGTCTGGTCCACCACTGGCCAAAAAGCCCAACCCTCATTCTTGAACTGGTTATGTTCTTTGCTGATACTCAGGGAACCAGTCTGCTTTAGCACCAATTTTTACTGGAACCAAGGAATGTCAAAGGACATGTAACCAAAAGGGGGCGCTGCACAACGACGGTAAACAGTAGCACCAAGATAGCGGTGCGTATGAATGACCCGCGAGTGTTTGGGCTGGTATTCCAGATGTTTGTTTATATCCAGAAAGCAGCACGGATCAACTACTGGAGTTAGGAAGATGGACCGGATCTTCTGTTCCACACTGGCGTTTAGGGGGTGAGCGAAGTCGCTCTGACTGGCTTCGTTTACATCTGAACCATCTTCTATAAACTCCAGATGCCATTTCAGATGGTTAAACACGCGAATAAAAATCTGCTACGCTTTTGTTCTTCTCTGTTAATCGTTTTCTACATACCTGGCAACCTGTAGTGGCTGCTCACTCTGAAGGGTCTGTTTGTCTGCAGCCAAGTCCCAGAGCGCGGGGGGAGCCAGCCCCGTGTCCGACTCTTTAATGCCTACATCAAGAGACATTTTAGAACTACGTCACATCAACAGTCAGACCTCCAACCACCCACATGACTGAATTAGCCTGATCCTTCAGTCCCGGCAGGTGAAATCAACATACCTGTGAGCTCATTTATCTTTTTGAGAAGCTGCTGGATGTCGTCCTCCACTTGCTTAATCTGGCGAGAGTAGGTGCTTTGACCCTGCGAGTTCACAGATTGGTTGACGCTCAGTTACCATCCATATTAAACACTTCACACCAATGTAGCTTTAATTTGATCCTGAAGATAAGAGATAGCAAGCCAAGTATACAAAGCAGGGCACTTACGTAGGTCTTCAGAAGAGCGATATCTCCTTCGTCCAAAGCTGGAAATAAGAAAAACAATCTGTTTACAGTTTCAAAAAGACAACAGCTAACATTTCAACAGGATCAATCCAGGAAAACGATTCTGCCCGAGCTCGGCTGCGGAGCTACTGCCCATCCTGTGCGCTCTGATGCTGCTGCTTCAGCTGCCTCTACTGGGTGCCACTGCCTTCCTGCTGACCAGTTTGCCCACCATAGAGGTTCTTCCTGACCTGTGCTGTGAGGGGCTTCACCTGGATCCCATCCGACCATCCTGCTATTTAATTCAACAATCCAGCTATTTAAATCACAGACTAATCAAAAACTGCTTCCCCTGCCTTACAGACACTCGCCGCACCTCCCGAAACACACTCCTCACTTCTTCTATTCATAGATAATTCCATACTTTGAGCCGTTCTGTGTTGGTTGTTATCCGGGGTCGACTTGAGGAGGATGGGCTCTCCTTTTGAGTCTCTGTTGCTCTGAGGAAGCTTCTCCATGGCTTGCTCATTGGGGGCTTGGACCTGATTCTCAGTAATGCTGTTTGTGACCACATCTGCAGACTTGACTTACAGAACCCCAGAGGGACATGGGAACGTTTTGCCATTGGTGCACACGTTCTATGATCAACAATATTTCCCAGAGGTTCCCCTTAACTTCTTACCTTATGGGACCTTAACTGCTTCCCACACATTCACCTCTGCTGCCACCAGGCTGTCTACAGCAGGGGCGCACAAACCAACTACCAACTGTGCGGGACACCAGCCCCCAGGATTGGAGACGTGCAGTCTATAGAGTGAGTGAGTGACTGAGTGTGTGTGTGTGTGTGTGTGTACAATGCACCCCCACAAGACCCCAATTACTTTTGCCCAATTAACATAGTTTTAACCACATTTTCAAACCCTTCTTTAGGTGAGGACACAGAATAAACACACCAAAAACAGCTGCTCAACATCAGCGTACCTGTATAGCCAGCGTACCTGTAGGGCCACTTTCATATAAATAAATGACCATGCTAGCCACCTTGCCCCGTCTGCTCCAACAGAAATCAAGGATCGTTTATTTTAACTTCTTAACGTCTAAACGTGTGTGTGCACTCAAGCCATGGCCACTACCACCATGTAGACATTTACTATCTGATGATTATCACACAAACATTTCTACATGGTTAAGCGGTTGTGATGCAACAAGAGCCCTTCAGACTGGGTTTGGTGTGAAATGCTGTTCTAGAGCAAGTCAGAACTGTTCCCAGTGGTGGTGAAGGTAACCAGACGGGCGCTGTGAGGTCAAACAGTCCCCCAAAGAAACAGGTTTTCCAGATTTTCATCATCAACATTCCATATACACTCAGAAGACACGTGTAGGTCCACTGGTGGTTTAGATAGTCAATAAAGTGTCTATATATGTGTGTCCTAGACATGGAGAACCCTGGTTCCCATCACCACCACTGTGAAGAACAAATGACTCGGTTGATTCTCTAAAGGGTGCATTTTATACCAAACCCCTCCGAATTACTTTGTTTACACCTTAACCATTTAACATTATTGTTAGGTACAACTTTTTGAATATCGGTGGGACCTCCCTTTAAGTACACTGCATTTTAGCATGTTAGCTAGCTAGCTAGCAACCGAGTTAGCGCCAGTTATCAACAACTGGAAGTGTTTTCACCCTGAGGAGGACTGTAGCTCTTTATGAACATAAGACATTTGAGACGAAGCTTTTCTTCATCACTATCGAACCAATTTTGATGTAAAGCCAAGCTCTGAATCTAGATAGCGGCTGCATTAGCTTCCCTGCTAGGTAGCTAGCCGACTGAGAATCAGCGAACGAATCTGGAACATATACAATCTAAAAACATACAACTAATTATTTATGAAGCTGATATACATATAAACAGTACCTCGAATCGGCCCGTCCTCCTTCTCCTCCTCTTTAACTTTGCGCTGTTCTGATCCTAAATAGTCAGGCATGGTTGTTTTCCTTCGACTGCTCTAAACCCAGCAGAGACAAGATTACACAGCAGGTTTTTCGCTAGCTAGGAGGCTAACATCCGGTTTCACTTTGGCTTCCTAGGACCACTCATAAGCAACAAGTTCAAAATAAAAGTCCCCGTGCTGTCGCGAAAGGCGCTTTTGTTCCACTAACAGGTCTTTTATTTTGAAATGCCGCCCCCTTGTGCCTCACTCGCTTGTCTTTAGCCATGTTATTGTTTTCCACTGCATTTTGTTTTAGCGGAGAGGTTAATTTTAAACCTGATTGTGAGTAATTTAACGGCGTTGCTTATTTAAATGTACGGTTTTAGTGCTATTTGTAAAATTAGTTAAGTCGTGTTTCGTAGCTTAGTTCAGATGGTATGCTGCAAACTGCTCAGCCAGATGTCTCATTAGCATGTAGCTATCAGGGAAACACTGTTGGCATTATTGTTTTCAGAGACACGATTTAATGTGTTAATTCGTTACTAAATTCGTTTTCTTACGTTTTGTAAAGTACTGTTTTTTTTAGAAGTCTTGAGTTAGCTCCCTGTGTTATATTTAGATGGTTAGCAGCTGGAGAAGCCAGCTAAGGAAAGAACAAGCTAACAGTAGCTGTATAAACATATATATATATATATATATGTATGTATGTATGTGTGTGTGTGTGTGTGTGTGTGTGTGTGTGTGTGTGTGTGAAAAGAAGGAACCCTATTTGTGTTATGTAGTTATGCAGAATTGGACAACATTGGGTTGAACATGTGTTAGTGCAGTACTTGGTGCTGTTTTAAATGGGACCAAATCATAATCAGTTATTTTTTTATAATGCTTATTTTTTCCATACTCTGCAGATATAAAAATGTGTCCCTCGCAGTGCCATAACTGACAGGAAGCTCTCAGGTAACCAGGTCTTTGCTTAAAGGGGAAGTCCACCATTCCAGTCCCCCAAATTTCAAATTAATTTAGTGCTTCGGATATGATTCAAAGTGGGTTTGGTGTGAGATGGTTCAGATGTTCTTTACAGTGGTGGTGATGGGAACCAGGGTTCTCCATATCTACAACACCTATAATGACACTTTTATTTTAACCACCTGTGAGTGAACCCGCACAAGTATTTGTATGGAGTGTCTATGGGAAAGTTTAGCAAGGGACTATTTTGCCTTAGGTACCCTGCAAGTATCACTCCACCATTAGGGA
The DNA here is from genome assembly GCA_024036415.1 of Prochilodus magdalenae. Taxonomy (NCBI): domain Eukaryota; kingdom Metazoa; phylum Chordata; class Actinopteri; order Characiformes; family Prochilodontidae; genus Prochilodus; species Prochilodus magdalenae. The sequence continues at coordinate 87,840 of JAMWET010001292.1, forward strand.
TTGAAATAGACTGATTATAAAGACGTTTTAGGCAAAATGTTATCATGAAAATATTGTAGAACAGCATCTCGGACATCAGGCAGTGTATTTATAGCCAGTTTATGTAGTAGGGAGTTTTTAGAGGTGGACGTCTGGTTCCCTTCACCACCACTGTGAACAGTTCTGAATTCAAGTAGCACCAAACTGCTCCGAATGACCTTGTTTGTATCTGAGCTGTTGAAATTTTGACTATTCAGTGGACTTCCCCTTTTAATCTCAGCCTTGATGATGCATTGGCATTTGCCATCATTGAAACCTGGCCGATCGTTGATACATCTCGCCCTCTGCTGTGCAGAATGAACGACATGAACCTTAGCCCTGTGGGCATGGACCAACTCAGCGTACCGTCTGTCAGTGCCAGTCATCTTGGTCTTCCTACCTCACCCACTCATAACCCCATCGCCGCCCCAGGTTTGAGCTTCATGCTTCTGTTTCATTCGTTAATGCCTCGTATCCACAGGTCGCTCTCTTACCTACTGGTCCTTCTTTAGGCATGCCAGTCGCCATACCAAGCTTGGGTCCGTCACTGGGACCACTGCCCTCAGCCCTGTCACTCATGCTACCCATGGGGCCATTAGGAGACAGAGGAGTCATGTGTGGCCTTCCAGAGAGGAACTATACACTGCCCCCTCCTCCGTACCCACATCTGGAGAGCAGCTATTTTCGACACATCCTTCCAGGTGAGGTATTAGAGAACTTCTAATCCTCTTTAGAACCGATCATATAAACTTTCTCCATAGCGTGGTTAAAGGGATAGACCTGACTTCACACATCAACAGGAGAACAGTTTGAATTAGCGGTGGGAAATATGAGAATATATGGTCATCGTTGTTATGAATTGTGGCACAATATGGTTTTCTGAGTATCATCTGAACTTAAAGAACACCTTTACTGCATTTATATTTTATTATAAAGTCAATGTAATGTGCCTGTTTAGCTGGCTTTAGTGCAGCACAGTTTGTAAACACAGAAGAAAAATCAAATTATTATTGTTATTATTATTATTATTATTAATAAGATAAGATAAGATGCCTTTATTGTCATTGCACAGTGCACAATGAAGTTGAGCAGCAGCAATCCAACAGCACTTTACACACAAAATAATTAAACATATGGCTAAAATATATAAAGTGCAGAATTCAGAGAGAGACAGAGGAAAAATAATTAAATAAATAAAAATAAAATAAAAATAAAACAATAATATACATATATACACATTGCCTAAAAAAAAATTTAAATATAATAAATGACTACAAAAACTGTATATTCTAAACAGACAATAGACAGGTGAGGTAGCAGTTAGTTATTATTATTATTATTATTATTATTATTATTACTATTATAGTATTTTATATGTAACACCCCAGCTTCTGTCCTCTTCCAATGCATCAGATCGCAGTAGGAAGAATACTACATGTTATGGTCATATTTTGTGATATCCTATTGTTTGCCACATCGTCAGCCCCTAATTTGACTGCACCCTGTGGCATAGTGGGCCCGGTGGGCCAAGACGTTTGATAGAGACCGTGTCTCCCAAACTCCAGATCAGATATTGTATTAGATCTGTTTATTTAGAAAATCACTAATGACCTCCAGAAGCCTGTTTTTAGAACCATGCTCGCTGTGCGTTTCACCCCAGCCCCCGCTCGCCAGTCTCTCTGCAGGTCACCTGAGGTCATCTTACGGTGGGTAAGGGACATTGGAATGAGGTGGCGCTCATCACAGTCAGTAGTGAGTGGGTTTGGCCCTCTGCCAGTCTGCAGCTGTGTTGTCCTGTGTGTTTGCTGCTGGACCTTGTTCTTATGAACCAGACGCTCACTGTATCTGCCAGTAAAGCTAGAACCCAACCTTCGGTTCCTCACTGAGAACCTGCTGTACATGTGGAGATGCTGATACATATATTTGTAGAGAGAGAGAGAGAGAGAGAGAGCAAGAGAGAGCAAGAGCAAGCGCATAGTAGGCAGTACTGCTGCCCTCCACATGATAGACCAGTAAGGGTCAGGAAAAGGTCATGAGGTCATCATTTACAGTGTACAATATGTAAAATGATGAATACCCAGAGTTAAATTACGCTGCTGAGTGAAAATAAGAGAACATGTCTTATGCCATTTTCCTGCAAATGTTGACGTACTGTGATGTCACAACTCAGCCCCGCCCACTCATATTAAAGTTTCTAAGGGATGTGTCAGCGCTGAGCGGTTCTCTGAATAAGGCAGGACAGCCAATCAGAACAGAGCTTGTATATCTTAGATCATTCTTAAAGGCACAGTAAACAAATCAGCCTGTTTCATTCTAAGGGATGAGGTTGGAAAACCGTCATGTAGACCTTTGGAATTCATGAATCCAATTTCCTATCATCTTTGTGTCTCCAGGTATTCTGTCCTATCTGGCGGATCGTCCTCCACCTCAGTACATTCACCCCAGCAGCCTTAACATGGATGGGACCCTGTCTGTACCCAACAATAACCCCTCTGGTCTGGACCCATACAGTGGACCAGGAGGCCCTTTGGAGCAGGGAATGGTATCCATAGACACACGGCAGGTCGGTGGCCAGGCAGACCTGCACCAGGGCCCTGGTGCTCATGAGGTGCAGTTGGACACCACTGGACTCGCGATGGAGTCACGCGTCAACAGCCCCATGTCTCCTGACGGGATGGGAGAAGAGTTGGCCACCATGGAAGGTGTGGTGGTGACGGAGACGCAGCAGCAGTTAGGGGCCAGGACTCAGACCCACGAGGGCCTGGCCGGAGTGGACTCCTCGGGGGCAGTCATGCCACTGCACGGCTCAGGGCTGGAGCTGCCGGTCGTGATGGAACAGGAGCACATGAGCGGAAGGGTCGGGAACGGCTCAGCTGGAGCCGGTGGTCCAGGCGCTCTGGGGGAAGCCTTGCACTCTGGGGGAGAGCTGAACTCGGGGGTGGTCAGTGTGGTGCTCACTGAAGCCATGGCACCCCAGACGCAGCTGGAACCCGTATCTCTGCATGGACCTTCAGGCATGGGGCTGGAGCCTGTGAACGTGTCCCCGATCACTGCGGAGGTATCTCTGGGGCCAGACAATAGCTTGGTGCTGGTTAACTCAACCCTACAGCTGGAGGACTCTGCGTCAAACAAGGAGAGCATAGCCACCGCGTTCACCATATGTGAGGCACTGCTTAGTTTCACAGGCTAATCAGACAGGCCAGTAATCTGTCTTAAAGGAGAACTCCACCAAATTTTGGATTTTTGTTTATAAATAAATTGCTAAGATTTAAACAGAGTCACTCAGAGTGGGTTTGCTATGAATTGCCCTGTTCTGGAGAAACTGGCCGTCAGATCTGTACACAGTGGTGGTGAAGGTAACCAGACGTCCCCCTTTAAAAGCTCTTACGTGAGGTGGTTCTGAATACGCTGCCTGATGTCTGAGACACTGTTTATGATGGTGTGGAGAAGATCTCAGCCTTAAACTCCATTCATGGTGGAGGGATACATGCTGCAGGGTGCTGTGAGGTCAAATAGTCCCCCAAAGAAACTTAGTATTTCCAGGTTTTCCAGATTTTCATCATCAGCATTCCATACACACTCAGAAGACACGTGTAGGTTTAAGCTTTTAGTCCAAAATGCACCTTCTGAAATCCATCCATGAGGTAAGAGGTATATGTTGGACGTTGTGAGACATATAGTCCCCAGTATTTGTGTGGACATGGTGACCCCTGGTTCCTGTCACCACCAGTGGTGTCTATAATCGACCGCTTCATGCCAAACCACTCAGACTGTGTAATTAAGATAATTAAGAAATGTTTGTTTATATATATATATATATATATATATATAAACTCCTGATAATCTTGTTGGTCCTATAGTTCGGAAACGTTGGAGGAGTTCTCCTTTAAAGGCCATTCTGGCTATAACAGGCCATTACTGTTATCGGTGTGGTGTATCACTCTGTAGTCGTATCCCTCCCCCTGAACGTGTCCTTGTTGTCTAATTCTGCTTCTCTGTTCTGTGCATCGTAAGCAGGGTGCACTTTATGTGAACGCTCTTACAGCGCTGACTGTCCTGAACACGGACCCGTCACCTTCATCCCAGACACACCCATCCAGAGCAGGGCCCGCCTTTCTTTGCCCCGCCCTCTGTGCCTCCGTGTATCTGTGGCTGACGAACCTAGCGGTGAGTGAAATCTGTCAGACTGTTGTGGTGGGGGGTTTACTGTCTCATATAGTCAGGCTTTAATGAGGGATCGAGAGCGGGTTTGGTTTGAGGTGTGTACAGAGTGAGGGAGGGAGGGTTTGGTGTGAGGTGTGTACAGAGTGAGGGAGAGAGGGTTTGGTGTGAGGTGTGTACAGAGTGAGTGAGAGCGGGTTTGGTGTGAGGTGTGTACAGAGTGAGGGAGGGAGGGTTTGGTGTGAGGTGTGTACAGAGTGAGCGAGAGCGGGTTTGGTGTGAGGTGTGTACAGAGTGAGTGAGAGAGGGTTTGGTGTGAGGTGTGTACAGAGTGAGTGAGAGAGGTTTTGGTGTGAGGTGTGTACAGAGTGAGTGAGAGAGGGTTTGGTGTGAGGTGTGTACAGAGTGAGGGAGAGAGGGTTTGGTGTGAGGTGTGTACAGAGTGAGTGAGAGAGGGTTTGGTGTGAGGTGTGTACAGAGTGAGTGAGAGAGGGTTTGGTGTGAGGTGTGTACAGAGTGAGGGAGAGAGGGTTTTTGGTGTGAGTTTTGTGTGTACAGGAGTGACGTGAGAGAGGGTTTGGTGTGAGGTTGAGTGAGTGAGAGCGGGTTTGGTGTGTGAGGTGTGTACAGAGTGAGGGAGAGAGGGTTTTGGTGTGAGGTGTGTACAGAGTGAGTGAGAGCAGGTTTGGTGTGAGGTGCTGTGCACAGAGTGAGGGAGGGAGAGAGGGTTTGGTGTGAGGTGTGTACAGAGTGAGGGAGAGAGGGTTTGGTGTGAGGTGTGTACAGAGTGAGGGAGAGAGGGTTTGGTGTGAGGTGCGTACAGAGTGAGTGAGAGCGGGTTTGGTGTGAGGTGCGTACAGAGCGAGGGAGAGAGGGTTTGGTGTGAGGTGTGTACAGAGTGAGGGAGAGAGGGTTTGGTGTGAGGTGTGTACAGAGTGAGTGAGAGAGGGTTTGGTGTGAGGTGTGTACAGAGTGAGTGAGAGAGGGGTTGGTGTGAGGTGTGTACAGAGTGAGGGAGAGAGGGGTTGGTGTGAGGTGTGTGTACAGAGTGAAGGGAGAGGGGTTTGGTGTGAGGTGTGTACAGAGTGAGGGACAAGAGCGGGTTTTGGTGTGAGATGTGTACAGAGTGAGGGAGAGAGGGTTTGGTGTGAGGTTGTGTACAGAGTGAGGGAGAGAGGGTTTGGGTGTGTGAGGTGTGTACGAGAGTGAGGGAGAGAGGGTTTGGGTGTGAGGTGTGTACAGAGTGAGGGAGAGAGTGTGTTTTGGTGTGAGGTGTGTACAGAGTGAGGGAGAGAGGGTTTGGTGTGAGGTGTGTACAGAGTGAGGGAGAGAGGGTTTGGTGTGAGGTGTGTACAGAGTGAGGGAGAGAGGGTTTGGTGTGAGGTGTGTACAGAGTGAGGGAGAGAGGGTTTGGTGTGAGGTGTGTACAGAGTGAGTGAGAGCTTCCTGTTTCATCCTCAGGTGTGTTTGCACGGGAGACCATCCCCCCCAGGACCTGCTTTGGACCGATGGTGGGACAGCACTGCAGCAGCGTGGAACTTACAGACTGGTCCGATAAGGACACGCCTCAGCTGTGGAAGGTCACTCCTACCAGACTCTATAGCTTCTCTTGATGTAGCCTGATTAGATCTTACATCATCTCGGAATTGTTTGATTTTCCAGCATTTAGGGAGAAATAGGAACGTGATACTGAACTGGAACTGTTTTGTGGGGAACCCAGAATGACCGAGTTGTGCTTTTGGTTTTCAGATGTTCCACAACGACATTCTAGAGTTCTGCATAGTGACGACAGACGAGCATGAGTGCAACTGGATGATGTTTGTAAGGAAAGCGAGGTAACTCGGAGT
>JAMWET010001293.1:0-10000 GCA_024036415.1 Prochilodus magdalenae
TTATTCCACTCAGAGGACAAGTGTAGGTGCACTGGTGGTTTAAGTAGTCAGTAACAAGTCTGTGTGTGGGTTGTAGACATGGTGACCCTTGGGTGACCCCATCACCACCACTGTACAGCACATCTGGCTCTCATCTGGATGTAACAGAAGACTAATTATAATATTTGCTGCTGGGACATCATCATAGCATATCGTCACTGTCCAAAGAAAAACAAGTATCTCCAAAATGGCAACTTTACAGGAGAGGCCAAAAACCTAATTTAATTTTAATGGAAGTCAATGGAACCGGACGTCTTTCTAAACAATTCTGGGTCATTTCTGTTGGTCCATTCACCATTCGATTTTTACTCAGTGTAAACAGCAGCTGAGGTGTTAAAACGATGCATAAAAGTAAAAATGGATATGGGCCCTTTAATCTTCCCGCATGCAGGAATGCCCACCGAGTCAGCCAGACAACAGCCCCCAGTTAGCATCCTAATCTGAGCACAAATGAAGATGAGTGGAGAACAAGGCCGCAGCAACAGGACACCCCAGAGGTGGACCAGTCCGGAAGGTGCTCGAGGGTCTCAATCTAGAGTCTCACTCTTCGTTCACTCCCATTAAAACGTAGGACAGTGGTGAAGGATGGCAGAGGCCCTGGAGTTGGAGGCCTGTGCAGACGGTTGGTCATGCAGGGGTCTGACCCTCAGTGGGCTATTTTTAAGTATGCACCCTATATAGTTACAGCATGAGAGGGGAGCGGGGGGGCAGTCTAGAGGGAGTCTGTTTGACCCTGACTACAGACTAAACCGTTTTCACTTGGCTGGTCATTTCATGTGGTGTCCATTCATGTTCCCAGGTTCTAGCACTCCAGCACTGATCTAGAACACTCGAGCAGTGGCACCCTGTATGTGGGTATTCAGGCCTGTATGCATGCACGCTCACGCCAAGTGTAGAGAGAGGTATGTAGCGTCTTGATGGACAACGATGTCTGACACGTACCTAATAGCGTGTGACACCTGCACCAGCACCAATAACAGCTGGGACTGGATCGGGAATGGACCGGACAAGGTTCTGGGTGTAGCCACATCAGTGTTTAGACACTCTTACGTCAAAGACTTGGGCAGCTGGTCCAGATTTGGTGGATGCCTTCCCTGGAGGTTCCAGGTAGCTCCAGGTAGGGGGATTCAGATCTGGGGATTGTGTGGGCCAGTCCAGATGTGTGAACGCTCCTGAATGTTTATCATGTCAACCAGTCACATTCGCAACCCTGTAATCATGGGAACTGTTATCTTGGAATTCCGGGATCGGGATATTGTGTTCCTAGGTTAGATGATGAGCTGAAGGTCAAACCAGGTTGTTCCAGCAGCTCAGGGTAGTTCAGCTTTACCAAAGAACCCATCTCCCAGAAGATCCCAGAGGGGGCCCAGTCTGTGTCCAGGCGGCTCATCTACAGTGTTAAATAACACTCAGGGACACTTAATAAATTCATTCATTCATTCATTCATTCATTCAACCATTCATTCATTCATTCATTCAACCATTCATTCATTCATTCATTCATTCATTCATTCCATCATTCAACCATTCATTCATTCATTCAACCATTCATTCATTCATTCATTCCATCATTCAACCATTCATTCATTCATTCAACCATTCATTCATTCATTCATTCAACCATTAATTAATTAATTAATTCAACCATTCATTCATTCGTTTGTTCGTTCATTCATTCATTCATTCATTCATTCAATCATTCATTCAATCATTCATTCATTCCATCATTCATTCATTCATTCATTCATTCAATCATTCGATCATTCATTCATCAATTAAGCCTCATATATCCTGAGTCACAGGCATGTGCTGGAGACTATCCCAGTGCTCACTGGCCAGGAAGGGCAGGAAACACCCTGCACAGATTGCCAGTCCTTTACAGGGCACTTCTTCTATTTCATTAACATCATTATTATATTATATTATATTATATTATATTATATTATATTATATTATATTATATTGCCAGTGACCTACCAGCCCATGTGGGAGACCAAGGTTCGAGGTCTGGATGACTATTCTGTGCTACACCAGTAAGAGTCTATTGGCAGGACTCCTAACACCACATATAATATATAATTTCTAAATATGTTTAGAAAATATGTAAAAAGTAAAATATTCTCTTTTTTAATGGTGAAATTGTGTTATGTTTCATTATTCATCACAAGAAAATGGCCATCTGGTGATGAGCTTGTCGTGTGGCGACACAGCATAGCAAAGTTACTGATAGATAGATAGATAGATAGATAGATAGATAGATAGATAGATAGATAGATAGATGATTTATTGTTATTAATAATTATTAACATAAAAATTCCTCATAACTCTCAACATACCTTTGTAGTTAATAAATGACTTGCATGTAAACAAACTCAGAGTGCCATCTCCATTCAGCAGTACCAGAATCAGAACTGTCCACAGTGGTGTTGAAGGGAACCGGGTGTCCACCTCTAAAAGCTCCCCCACAGATAGTTAGGACCTAAACTGGTTATGAATACACTTCCTGATGTCTGAGATACGGCTCCACTGATAAACATTTTATCTAAACCGTCTAAACTGCATTTTAATCCGCTCATGGTGGAGGGACTTCAGGAAGCTGGGTTCTTGGTCCAGCCTGTTTAATAGGATAAGAGCTGAGGGACATTCCTACACCCCCCGTGCCAACACAGAGCCTCTACAATCAAACCAACCCACTCTGAATGGCTCATGACTCTACAACCCCTGAACTACGTAGCAGGCTGTAACTGAGGAGGCTGGGTGGGTGGATGTGCCCTGGGGGTCAACTGGATAAGCAGATGGAGACCGGTTCTTATTATAGGACCGCTTCCGTACAGCTGCATGTTTCCCACGGACTCTAATGGCAGACGGACCTATTTAGTTTAAAGCAGTATGCGTGTCTTAACCTGCAGTAGCATTAAGGGCAGTTAAGAGGGGGGCAAACAGCTCCACATCTGCCCCCTTTCCTCGCACTGACCACTGAAGTGAACAGGCCACAGATCGGAGCTGTGCAGAAACGATGCGCTTGCTGTTTTTAGCCTGCCTTAGTCCCAAAACTGGGAACTGCACCACTGCAGAGAGGATAAGGTAACTCCACTGATCATCACAGGGCGAGGAATACTGTTATCCAGCTACCCAGCCCTCGGAATAATCACCACAGCGTGCAGCGCTTTGAGAAATCTGGTTTATTAAGTCTGTGAGCTGGTAAATTCCTCCGGAGATCAGCCACCGGAACGGGGGAAGCTCCACCATAATTTCCCGGAATTAAAAAATAAAAATACAGCATGACTCATACGCCGTTTAATCCGGGTATTTATTATCGGCATACACAGTACAAGTTAAGTTATTAAATTTTGGGGCGTTTAACCTTCCTTTTCCCGTGTTGCTGTCAAGGATGCTGCGGTGCATCATGGGAGTTGTAGTGTCTCACAGCGCCTCATCAGCACCAACTGCGCTGCAGCGTGTCGCTGTTAAAACTACAACTTGAAGAAAAACGTGAAGCTAATTTAAATAAAGCTTTAATCAAACACATATCGAACCCATATTAGCTATTAACTCTAGACAACCATGTCTGACGATTAAATAATCGGAGAAATACATAAAATACCGTTACTTTCAGCCTGCTCTTAAATACGGTGTGTTAAATGTATGGCAGCTGGTTGTGTAGTACACAGCATACAGTATTCACAGTACATGTAAAGCATGCTGTGCACTACAGTGTGTATAATGGTCAGTCGTGTAGTGCACAACAGGCAGTATCCACAGTGTGTTCAGTGGATGCTGTGCACTACAGCGTATAAAGGCCTGTAGTGGCGTGTCAGTGAAAGGAGGTATGTGTTCACCACTCTCCCCGTGTCTGGTTTTTAGGGATCACATTGAGAGTGCCGGGCACACGTGCGTACTTCGAGATGTGGCAGACCTCAGCACTCCCTCTGACTTGGCGCTGCTGATGACCCAGGAGGGACCTTTTGAGGGAGCACTAGCCATTCATCTCTTCAAAGGAGCTGGACTGCTCTTAGGTGTGGTACTACTACTCACATGCATAACTGGTTGTGTTAAAGTGATGTCACATGGCTGATTTAAACTTTTACATAATAAGAGTCATTCCGAGTGAGGTGGTGTGAAACGCATGTCTCAGGCAGATATGTAAATGATCACAGGTGTGGGCTGGGTACGTGATGGCACGCCTACACGGCAGGGAGACCACTGGTAGAAATGGGATTGTTTGATACACCAGCAAGCGCAGAGGCTCCCACAGTTTCCCTGCCGCCCATCCAGACACAGGTGGCACCTTCTTTACACACCCCTGTCTCTGCCCAGACCATTTCCAGGAGCTTAGACAGACATTTGGCATCACGGTGCTCATTATGTGTCCTGGTATTGACAGCTAGCCACCATGACCTTAGTTTGCAATAGACTGCAATGAACTGGACTCTGTTTGGGGTCCTGCGACCGGTGGGTTCGACTATGGAGGCCTCATGGTGTCCGCTTCAATTCTTCCCTTGCTGTGGAGCGACACCCTGCTGAAACTGCTGGTGTGATGATCTGGGGAACAGTCGGTCACCACTAATACGATGATACGATGACACTAACAGCTCAGCGATATGTGGAGGACATCCCCTGGCCTCATGCGTTCCCTCTCTTCTAGCAGTATAACGCTCGTTCATGCACGACAAGGGTTTCCCAGGAATGTCTTCGGAAAGATTGCGACACTTCCTTGGCCCACCAGCGTGCCAGATCTATAGGTTATCAAGCATTTACGGAACCAGCTGGGACACCAGCTTCGACAGCCCACGAGTGTGCAGCATCAACCGGCCCAGCTGTGACCTGTGTGGGCGTGTGTGTGGCAGGATGCCATACAGAACTCTGTAGTGTAGCAGTGCATAGGAAGGACCCCCACAGGACCACCACAGAGCAGGAGGTATGATGTGGGTGGTGGATCATTTTCAGCACTGCAGTGACACTTACTTGGTGGTGGTGTGTTAGTGTGTGTGGTGCTGGTGTGAGTGGATCAGACACAGCAGTGCCGCTGGAGTGTTTAGACACTGTGTCCACTCACTGTCCACTCTATTAGACACTCCTACCTTGCTGGTCCACCTTGTAGATGGACAGTCAGAGACCATAGCTCATCTGCTGCTGCACAGTGCAGTGTTGGTCATCCTCTAGTCCTTCATCAGTGGGCACAGGACGCTGCCCCCAGGACGCTGCCCACAGGATGCTGCCCCCAGGGCAGGGCTGGTGCACTGTTCTCAGTCTAGCGGTGACACTGAGGTGTTTAAAGCTGCTCACCATGTATTGACTTTACACTTCCACATGAAAGAACCCAAGGGGACGTCGTTTCGGAGTCTCTTCAGTGCCTCTTTTTATGCCAGCTTGCAGAGTTATTGTTCAAATCGAGCTCTAAAGAGACGTAGCATGATCCGCACCTCACGGCCCGCCCTGCGGTTCACGGCTGCGCTTAATCAAAGCTCCTATTTTTATTCTGACGCACAGACCCAACGTTCCTAATTCCCGTCATCGCCGGCACTGTTTGAGCTGGGGATTTCAGCCTCACCTTCCCCTGATGTAGATACTTTTTGAAGTTTTTTTTTTTTTTGCTGAGTGTGTCACATTTTATTGTATGCCTGCCTGACTCGCTGCCAGTGTACACTCAGTTTCATGCCTCAGAGACTTTTCAACCACTGCAGGGTTTAAGAGTGGAACTCCTGTCACGGAGAGGTGAAGAAGTGAAGGAGTTTGAGTTGCTCTTTCTCTTCCCCACTTCTTTTTCTTCTCCCCCTCCCTTTCTCACTTGACTGGCTGCAGACGCCGGAGTGCCTTTCGGGGTGGTGTTTGGAGGGACGGACGTGAACGAGGACTCCAAGGACGAACACAAGAGGATGGTGATGGATGAGGTTCTGCGCCGGACCAGGTGAGGGTTATTAGGTGGTGATTTCATTTTTTATTTTGGCGAGATTTTTATCGGGAGCTCTAGCGGCTCGGCCTTGGCACTGAGACTTGTTGCTGAGAATCTGTTGCTACCCAGTGTTTGGTTCTAGACCCATCTGGATGGTTTTGGTGGTGGAGCACTCTTGACCTAGCGGTGACGTGGACAGTAGAGAACTGAACCTGTAAGTTGACGTGGCACTCAAACTGATGACTGTGTTGTGGATATCTTCAGCTCCATGTGACTTTGCTCCAAGTCACTTCTAATTCCCACTAATAGCACTCGCGGCTGTCTAGGGCAGCTTTAGCAGGGCCGGAATATCCTGAACGGACTTGTGCTATAGGTGTTATCCGATGAGTGTTTAAAAAAATTTAAAATAAATAAAAAAGTCACTGAGTTCCTCCGTTTGAAGCGCTCTACTGGCAGTGTTTGCCTATAAGGGTTGCACGGCTAAGAGCTTGATTGTGTACACCTGTTAGCAATGGGTGGCGCTGAAACACCTGGGCTGACAAAACAGAGGTGGTGCATTTAACTAGGGCTGTACCCGACTCAGAATTTAGCCAGTCGAATCAGATTCGCCCGTCCTGGCCGACGATTCGACTATTCGTTCGTGTTTTTCCTCCATGTACGTTATCTAGTACTCAGTAAATCAGTCTGCACACGGTTCAGATCTGATCCTGCTCATTTAGAAAGTCAGCAGAGTCACAGGAACATGTTTCTGAACTAAAAGAGGCGGGGCTTATGATGATGGATCAAATTGGAGCCTGATTTAATTACAGGATACAGCGTCAGGCAGCAGCGCGTATACATGCTAAACATTAGCGCTTATAGCTTATAAGCTATTAGTTTAGTATTAATAGCTTAAATTATTAATTTCACTTCTAACAGCTTCTTCAGTAGGAGGACCCTTCGTCTTTCATCTCTCATAAATAATGAGCTGCTATATAAAACCAGATTAGTCCATATTTAAATTATTATTAGATGAAGAGGAGAATGGTAGAGCTGAAACCATTTATTATATTACCCTCTGAAATAATTATCTCTCGTTTATCAGCAGGAGGATTAAGTGACTGTACTTATTCTTAAATAAAGATAATCTCAGCTGTAGATGAATAAATAAACATATCTGTAATTGAGGTTCTAAAATAACAGAATTATAATAAAACAAACGTCTCCGCTCCGTTTCTCCTTCACCGCTAACAGCCGTTATGTCTAAACGAAAGTCAGCTCCCTCGTTTGGAGCAGTGTTGGGTGTCTGACTGAATGACGAGCAGAATTCGGTTTAATTTGTTCGGATTCTCTTCTTCAGAAGCTCCTCCAGACTTTCTCTGAGACATCGCTCCCCCCGTGTTTCTCAGCTTCACAGCTTCAGCTGCCTTCAGCGGTGAACCGCCAGTGCACGTCGTCACGTGGATTTAATTTTTTAGCATGCATCACAGCCCAGCTAGAACCTAAATATGTATTTATTATTCCCCTTTAATAATTATTAAAATGTCTTTAAATTCTAAAAATTCTTAAAATTCTTGTGCATTTTTGTAAGCTTTTGTCTGTTTTACGAAAAGGAAAAAAAAGGTAACTGTTGTCAGTTGACTTGAGGGGTCTCAGTCGATGTAAAGGGTCTCTGACCGACGATTCGACTCGTCGACTTCTAGGGGGCAGCCCTACATTTAACCCTGTCCATAGTGAGCGATGAGGTTGGGTTCAGGACTCTACAGTCCCGCTCTGTGGGTTTGTGGCAGCTCATAGGCACATGCGTGTGGTCATACAGGTCTACCAGCAGTGGCAGGGTATCCGTCTACAGGGAATTCTGCTCGGAATTGTGGCAGGGATAGCGTCCACCAAATTTGGCCCAGCTGCTCAGTTCTTTGATGTGGCCTACATCCCGAGATGTGGTTTTGGGTGAAAGGTGGTTCAGGCTGGTGTGTGATGTAGAGGAACGTCTCTCGGTGGTCAGGTGGAACAGCGGTGGTATGACTGGTCATGTGATCACGTGTTAGGGGACTGCCCTGTGTATGGTTATATGGACTGAGTGAGGAGTTTTATATGGCGATGTAATTCAGGTTATAATGCAGGATGGTGATCTGAGGTAACGACTCTCAGGTGGAACTTCCTCACTGCCAGCAGACGGCTAGTCATGTGGCCACATGGGCAACACAGCGGGCAGTCACATGTTATTGACAGACGGAGGAAAACACACAGGCTGTATTCGGAATGAAGATTATTCAATAAAAGAAACACAAAAACTGTTAAATGCAATTAATTAAAATTATTAAATAATAAAATAAATTCATTAAAAAATAAGGTTAGTGAGCTAGACAAGGTGAACATGCTAATTAGGAAAGATGTTGTTTAGTTATGTGCAATTAATTACACTGTTATTGGAAACTGAAGGAAAGAAACGAAAGGAATTCAACAGAAAAGGCAACACCGAAAAAAGTGTAGCCGCTCAGTAAAAGCGCGGTGATGGAGTCGGAGCGAGCGGCTCCTGCGAGGAGTGCTGTAGGAGAGTTAGTGCAGTTGTTCAGTGGAGCAGATGAAGATGGGAGCTGATTGATTTTTGTTTTCCTCTCCGAGCTGCGCTATCAGACCCTTCACGTCTCTCTTATGATGCATTACAGACTCTCACGGAGCACTCTCCTCCACCGTCTCCATCCCGACTGCAGCGTTCACCCACCCTGCTCTGATTCAGCTGTTCACGTCAGATCGGTTGTTTGTGAGGAACATAAAGCCTGGCTGTACATCCAGTGGATAATCCACCCTCCGCATGGAAGCAGCTCAAATTATGACCAGCTCAAACACAAACAGATAGCATCTAATGGATTGCTCCCAGAAGGAGGTGTGCGAGTGCGGGTGTGTTGGGAAGGAGGATAAAGGTGACCAGGATCAATAACTGGTGATAAATTTAGACTGATATGATCAATATTTATTGAGCTACACATACAGAAGTCTGTCTCTCAGTATGGCGTCGGGCCGCCGTGTTTGCTAACCCAACACGCCAGACGTCTCGGTATGGAGCTGTAGAGGTTCCTAATGGTGTCCTGTGATAATCCATCCCATGCAGCTTGAACATCCTCACACAGTTCCTGCAGATGGTGCAGTAGAGGTGGAGGTGGAGGGGGGTCTTCTGGACGTGTGTCAATAAACGGTTCATCTTGGTGCTGACCACGGTGCCTCCACACACGGAGTCGTTGGGCGTCTCCACCAAGACTAAAGCGGGACTCGTCACTGAAGATGACCCGCTGCCATTCTGAGTCACTCCATGACAGTCTGGTACGACACCACTGCAGTCTTTGGTGACGGTGACGTGGTGTTAAGGACAGTCGTGGTAAAAGTCAGCGTCCATGTAGTCCTGCGTGGTGCAGCCGTCTGCCAAAGGTTCCAGAAATGATAATAGGACATTTGAGCCGTAATAAACCATGCTCCTGTTACTCTCCATACTTAAGTACATCTGAAGGTACATACTTTAGTACTGATACTCTCCATACTTAAGTACATCTGAAGGTACATACTTTAGTACTGTTACTCTCCATACTTAAGTACATCTGAAGGTACATACTTTAGTACTGGTACTCTCCATACTTAAGTACATCTGAAGGTACATACTTTAGTACTGGTACTCTCCATACTTAAGTACATCTGAAGGTACATACTTTAGTACTGGTACTCTCCATACTTAAGTACATCTGAAGGTACATACTTTAGTACTGGTACTCTCCATACTTAAGTACATCTGAAGGTACATACTTTAGTACTGGTACTCTCCATACTTAAGTACATCTGAAGGTACATACTTTAGTACTGGTACTCTCCATACTTCAGTACATCTGGAGGTACGTACTTTAGTACTGTTACTCTCCATACTTCAGTACATCTGAAGGTACGTACTTTAGTACTGTTACTCTCCATACTTCAGTACATCTGAAGGTACATACTTTAGTACTGGTACTCTCCATACTTCAGTACATCTGAAGGTACATACTTTAGTACTGGTACTCTCCATACTTCAGTACATCTGAAGGTACGTACTTTAGTTCTGGT
>JAMWET010001293.1:12500-26425 GCA_024036415.1 Prochilodus magdalenae
TCCTAACCGTGTGGAAAGCCTTCCCAGAAGAGCGGAAGCTGTTCTAGCTGTAAAGGGTGGGCCGACATCATATTAGACCCTATGGGTTAGGGTATACATTGGGCAGTATAGTGTAGGAGGATACAGGCTCTTGAAGAGCTCCACAGAGCCAGAGCTCAGAGCTCCACAACAGGAAGAGGTGGTGAGTTGGACGTGTGCCACGGTCAAGCTCAAGTGGAGCAGTTATTGAGCAAATGATTGACTGGACGGCCGCTGTTCATGTTTAATGAGCTGTGAGAGAGAGAGAGTGAAGACTTATGAGGCAGAACGAGGCCACAAATACGTCTGCGGTGACTTCACGGCTACAAGCGGCCGCAGAAATAACGGAGCTCGAAGCCACGTTAGTGTTTCATCCGCACATTAGTCTCCTGCAGTAACGGGGCTCCGGATAAACAGGGCCCGCTGTCATCCCGTCACTTAGCTTAGGCCGAGCGCACACGCCGAGGGTCTCTGCCTCCGGAGCTGATAACATCCAGCCAATTTCCTCCCTGTCTGTGCGGAATTATTCGCTTGATCTCGACTGAGCGCTGGCATTATTCATTATTACGCTCCCACTGCTTTATTATCCCCCCCCCACATTGATCCGGAAGCACGCCGGTGTCGGATCGTTCGGGTCCTGCGATAGACTCAAAGGGAATCCGCCTGTGTGTTCCAGATATCCGCAAAAACATGGAAGTGGATGATGGATGTTTGGGGGAAGAGCCAGTGATGCGGTGAACAAGTGTGTGATTGGGATTCCCAAGCTTTAGCTTGTCGTTAGCAGGTTGCTAAAATGAATGGGAGTCTATGGGAGGAACGAGGGATGAGTAAACGGCACGTAGAAGAGTGCGGGTCAGTGTGGCTGTGGATTAGAGTTTGGGGATCTGCCCTGACTCAGTACACTATACTGGGGTTGGAATGCGGGTGAAAATGAATGGGAGTCTATGGGAGGAACGAGGGATGAGTAAACGGCACGTAGAGGAGTGCGGGTCAGTGTGGCTGTGGATTAGAGTTTGGGGATCTGCCCTGACTCGGTACACTATACTGGGGTTGGAATGCGGGTGAAAATGAATGGGAGTCTATGGGAGGAACGAGGGATGAGTAAACGGCACATAGAGGAGTGCGGGTCAGTATGGCTGTGGATTAGAGTTTGGGGATCTGCCCTGACTCAGTACACTATACTGGGGTTGGAATGCGGGTGAAAATGAATGGGAGTCTATGGGAAGAACGAGGGATGAGTAAACGGCACATGGAGGAGTGCGGGTCAATATGGCTGTGGATTAGAGTTTGGGGATCTGCCCTGACTCAGTACACTACACTGGGGTTGGAATGCGGGTGAAAATGAATGGGAGTCTATGGGAGGAACGAGGGATGAGTAAACGGCACGTAGAGGAGTGCGGGTCAGTATGGCTGTGGATTAGAGTTTGGGGATCTGTCCTGACTCAGTACAATATACTGGGGTTGGAATGCGGGTGAAAATGAATGGGAGTCTATGGGAGGAACGAGGGATGAGTAAACGGCACGTAGAGGAGTGCGGGTCAGTATGGCTGTGGATTAGAGTTTGGGGATCTGCCCTGACTCAGTACAATATACTGGGGTTGGAATGCGGGTGAAAATGAATGGGAGTCTATGGGAGGAACGAGGGATGAGTAAACGGCACGTAGAGGAGTGCGGGTCAGTATGGCTGTGGATTAGAGTTTGGGGATCTGCCCTGACTCAGTACACTATACTGGGGTTGGAATGCGGCTGAAAATGAATGGGAGTCTATGGGAGGAACGAGGGATGAGTAAACGGCACATAGAGGAGTGCGGGTCAGTATGGCTGTGGATTAGAGTTTAGGGATCTGCCCTGACTCAGTACACTATACTGGGGTTGGAATGTGGGTGAAAATGAATGGGAGTGTATGGGAGGAACGAGGGATGAGTAAACGGCACGTAGAGGAGTGCGGGTCAGTGTGGCTGTGGATTAGAGTTTGGGATCTGCCCTGACTCAGTACAATATACTAGGGTTGGAATGCGGGTGAAAATGAATGGGAGTCTATGGGAGGAACGAGGGATGAGTAAACGGCACATAGAGGAGTGCGGGTCAGTATGGCTGTGGATTAGAGTTTGGGAATCTGCCCTGACTCAGTACACTATACTGGGGTTGGAATGCGGCTGAAAATGAATGGGAGTCTATGGGAGGAACGAGGGATGGGTAAACGGCACATAGAGGAGTGCGGGTCAGTATGGCTGTGGATTAGAGTTTGGGGATCTGCCCTGACTCAGTACAATATACTGGGGTTGGAATGCGGGTGAAAATTAATGGGAGTCTATGGGAGGAACGAGGGATGAGTAAACGGCACATGGAGGAGTGCGGGTCAGTATGGCTGTGGATTAGAGTTTGGGAATTTGCCCTGACTCAGTACAATATACTGGGGTTGGAATGCGGGTGAAAATGAATGGGAGTCTATGGGAGGAACGAGGGATGAGTAAACGGCACGTAGAGGAGTGCGGGTCAGTGTGGCTGTGGATTAGAGTTTTGGAAATCTGCCTGACTCAGTACACTATACTGGGGTTGGAATGCGGGTGAAAATGAATGGGAGTGTATGGGAAGAACGAGGGATGAGTAAACGGCACATGGAGGAGTGCGGGTCAGTATGGCTGTGGATTAGAGTTTGGGGATCTGCCCTGACTCAGTACAATATACTGGGGTTGGAATGCGGGTGAAAATGAATGGGAGTCTATGGGAGGAACGAGGGATGAGTAAACGGCACGTAGAGGAGTGCGGGTCAGTATGGCTGTGGATTAGAGTTTGGGGATCTGCCCTGACTCAGTACACTATACTGGGGTTGGAATGCGGCTGAAAATGAATGGGACTCTATGGGAGGAACGAGGGATGAGTAAACGGCACATAGAGGAGTGCGGGTCAGTATGGCTGTGGATTAGAGTTTAGGGATCTGCCCTGACTCAGTACACTATACTGGGGTTGGAATGTGGGTGAAAATGAATGGGAGTGTATGGGAGGAACGAGGGATGAGTAAACGGCACGTAGAGGAGTGCGGGTCAGTGTGGCTGTGGATTAGAGTTTGGGATCTGCCCTGACTCAGTACAATATACTAGGGTTGGAATGCGGGTGAAAATGAATGGGAGTCTATGGGAGGAACGAGGGATGAGTAAACGGCACATAGAGGAGTGCGGGTCAGTATGGCTGTGGATTAGAGTTTGGGAATCTGCCCTGACTCAGTACACTATACTGGGGTTGGAATGCGGCTGAAAATGAATGGGAGTCTATGGGAGGAACGAGGGATGGGTAAACGGCACATAGAGGAGTGCGGGTCAGTATGGCTGTGGATTAGAGTTTGGGGATCTGCCCTGACTCAGTACAATATACTGGGGTTGGAATGCGGGTGAAAATTAATGGGAGTCTATGGGAGGAACGAGGGATGAGTAAACGGCACATGGAGGAGTGCGGGTCAGTATGGCTGTGGATTAGAGTTTGGGAATTTGCCCTGACTCAGTACAATATACTGGGGTTGGAATGCGGGTGAAAATGAATGGGAGTCTATGGGAGGAACGAGGGATGAGTAAACGGCACGTAGAGGAGTGCGGGTCAGTGTGGCTGTGGATTAGAGTTTGGGAATCTGCCCTGACTCAGTACACTATACTGGGGTTGGAATGCGGGTGAAAATGAATGGGAGTGTATGGGAAGAACGAGGGATGAGTAAACGGCACATGGAGGAGTGCGGGTCAGTATGGCTGTGGATTAGAGTTTGGGGATCTGCCCTGACTCAGTACAATATACTGGGGTTGGAATGCGGGTGAAAATGAATGGGAGTCTATGGGAGGAACGAGGGATGAGTAAACGGCACGTAGAGGAGTGCGGGTCAGTATGGCTGTGGATTTGAGTTTGGGGATCTGCCCTGACTCAGTACACTATACTGGGGTTGGAATGCGGGTGAAAATGAATGGGAGTCTATGAGAGGAACGAGGGATGAGTAAACGGCACATAGAGGAGTGCGGGTCAGTATGGCTGTGGATTAGAGTTTAGGGATCTGCCCTGACTCAGTACACTATACTGGGGTTGGAATGTGGGTGAAAATGAATGGGAGTGTATGGGAGGAACGAGGGATGAGTAAACGGCACGTAGAGGAGTGCGGGTCAGTGTGGCTGTGGATTAGAGTTTGGGATCTGCCCTGACTCAGTACAATATACTAGGGTTGGAATGCGGGTGAAAATGAATGGGAGTCTATGGGAGGAACGAGGGATGAGTAAACGGCACATAGAGGAGTGCGGGTCAGTATGGCTGTGGATTAGAGTTTGGGGATCTGCCCTGACTCAGTACAATATACTGGGGTTGGAATGCGGGTGAAAATGAATGGGAGTCTAGGGGAGGAACGAGGGATGAGTAAACGGCACATAGAGGAGTGCGGGTCAGTATGGCTGTGGATTAGAGTTTGGGGATCTGCCCTGACTCAGTACCCTATACTGGGGTTGGAATGCGGGTGAAAATGAATGGGAGTCTATGGGAGGACCAAATGATATGTGATGAAGGGAGGGGACGGACGGACGGATGGGCAAACAGACGACACCAGAAGGAGGTGGAGGGACACCAGGCCTTCTGGAGGTTGCCACTGACCACGGTGCCTCCACACACAGATTCGTTGGGCGTCTCCACCAAGACTAAAGCGGGACTCGTCACTGAAGATGACCCGCTGACATTCGGAGTCACTCCATGACCGTCTGGTACGACACCATGGACATCCTTAGTGACGGTGACGTGGTGTTAAGGACAGTCGTGGTAACGGGCTGTGTGCTGTAGTCCTGCGTGGTGCAGCCGTCTGCCGATGGTGCTGCACTAACAGGACGACTCATGGAGGACACCACTGCTCGCTGGATGTCCACCACCGTGGCTGTAGGGTCGGTCAGGTACAGCGATAAGACCGGTCCTTGCTTGCGTCGCATGCACGGACATGCGGTCATGAGGCCTTTATGGCTGAGCAGTAGTGGATACCTGCTGCTCAGTTGGTCTCGTGGTTGCTCTGCCTCGGAATGACTAATGTAAACAACGCTGCCGGCTCTGTCTGACCGACCGTGAGGTCAGAGGTGTCCACTCCTGCTATTGACTGATGGTGATTTCCAGCTGCTCTGTACTGACGGGCTGTGTTTCCTCTCCTGCAGGAGTGCGGGACCTGTAAGATCTTCGTGCAAGCTCAAGGTAAAGAGGGATCAATGCCGCCCGCCGCCTCGCGCCCCCCGCGCCCCCGCGCCCCCCGCGCCCCCGCGGTGGATACCGGCGCAGCTGACGTGCTCTTTTCTCTGCTGCTTTACAGGAATCGAGACCAGAGTGAGCTCAGACTTCAGCTGGAGGGATTTCCTACGCCAGTCAGGTACTCGCCGCCCTGACCTCTCCTCTCTGTAGCAGCAGAGTTAGTCCACGGCCAGCAGGCTGAGAGCCTCCGGATCGTAGCTTCCAGGGTTCAGGCCCGGAACCTGAAGGGGTTCTTCAGTGGGACCGCTGGCGGAGGTGGGTCCGGTTGCGATGCATGTGGAATCGGGAATGAGCACTTGGGACTGGACTGACTCTCGGGGAGCTGAAATCTGTGTACTGAGTAAACCCACCGACCAGTACCTGACCGATATCTCACTGACCGATATCTCACTGACCGATATCTCACTGACCGATATCTTGGGTAACGCTTCCCTGAGCATTCCCCTGACCAATCACAGGGCTGACGTCTCTCTGGCCCCGCCCACACAAAATGGTGTCAGTCAGTTAAACTTGGTGAGCTAAAGCTAACTAGCATAACAGCTAGCAAGCTTCATTCCTTCATCCATCACCAACACTGTTCCTTCATCCCTTCATTCCTTCACCATCACCAACACTGTTCCTTCATCCGTCACTAACACTGTTCCTTCATCCCATTATTCCTTCATCCGTCACCAACACTGTCCCTTCATCCCTTCATCCGTCACCAACACTGTTCCTTCATCCCTTCATCCATCACCAACACTGTTCCTTCATCCCTTCATCCGTCACCAACACTGTTCCTTCATCCCTTCATTCCTTCACCATCACCAACACTGTTCCTTTATCCCTTCATTCCTTCATCCATCAGCAGCACTGTTCCTTCATCCCTTCATTCCTTCATCCATCACCAACACTGTTCCTTCATCCGTTCATTCCGTCACCATCACCAACACTGTTCCTTTATCCCTTCATCCGTCACCGACACTGTTCCTTCATCCCTTCATCCATCACCAACACTGTTCCTTCATCCCTTCATCCGTCACCAACACTGTTCCTTCATCCCTTTATTCCTTCATCCATCACCAACACTGTTCCTTCATCCATCAGCAACACTGTTCCTTCATTCCTTCATCCGTCACCAACACTGTTCCTTCATCCCTTCATCCATCACCAACACTGTTCCTTCATCCCTTCATCCGTCACCAACACTGTTCCTTCATCCCTTCATTCCTTCATCCATCACCAACACTGTTCCTTCATCCATCAGCAAAACTGTTCCTTCATTCCTTTATTCCTTCATCCATCAGCAACACTGTTCCATCATCCCTTCATTCCTTCATCCATCAGCAACACTGTTCCTTCATCCATCAGCAGCACTGTTCCTTCATCCCTTCATTCCTTCATCCATCAGCAACACTGTTCCTTCATCCATCAGCAACACTGTTCCTTCATCCATCAGCAACACTGTTCCTTCATCCATCAGCAACACTGTTCCTTCATCCATCAGCAACACTGTTCCTTCATCCATCAGCAACACTGTTCCTTCATCCATCAGCAACACTGTTCCTTCATCCATCAGCAACACTGTTCCTTCATCCATCAGCAACACTGTTCCTTCATCCATCAGCAACACTGTTCCTTCATCCATCACTCTGTTCACCCTGTATCACACTGTTCCATCTCTCCATCCGTTTCTTTGTGTCCGCCTGTCTGTCCGTTCCGTTCGTCAGTCTGCATGTCTTTTCATCCGATCCCCTACATGCTTCTTTGTCTGTTTGTCTCTCTATTAGTCTGTCTGTCCATATGTGGGTCTGTATGTGCTCAGTGTGCGGTAGGCCTGTGTGTAGAACAGTACAGGTAAAGACTGACCCCGCTCTGTGGAAACAGCCCTCTTGTTTTCCTGTGCTGTCCTGACTCGTCCCGTCGTGTCTCCTCTAAGTAGAATCCGAGTCAGCGTTCGGGTACAGAGCCGCGCTGGGAGAGTGACAGAGCACAACACACAGTCAGCCGTTTCCCGCTGACTCCGCTCGCCGATCCTGCAGATAGGAGAATATGTATTTCCCTTCCCTGTGGGAATTCTGCAGGTCCGGGACTACAAAGTCCACAGAAGAGTTCTGTCAGGATGTCACCCCTGGAGCTGTTAGCAGGTGTCCCCTCTCTCTGGGAGGCTTAAACCTCAGGCTTTCACACCATTAGCATTTTCTGTTTTCAGCAGCTTCAGCCAATACTGACCTTTTTCTTTAGTGGGTTTTTCCAGGTTGTGGTGTATGATTTTTAAACGTTAAACTCTTGTATTAAACAACAAGCAGCTGCAACCTCAGGTTTATGATGTACAGTGTGTGTTGTGAGGTGGGGGAGGGTAGTCCATTGTGTGTGTGGGTGGACTGGGGGGGAGGGTGTACAATTTAAATAGTGTGTGTGTGAGGTGGGACTGGGGGGGTGATCTCGTGGTGCGGAGTGGGTACTGTGTGTTTTGTTTTTGTTGAATGTTTATCATCATAAATACCACACTTCACTCTGAGAGATCCCATTCATCAGCATTCCTCTCTCTCGTCTCTCCTTATCCTAACTCCTATTCCTCTCTTTCTCTCTCCCTCTCTCCTCTCTCTTTGTCTCCGGCTTCTTGCTTATTCACCTAACCTTCCAAAACAAGATTACCTGTTCTTCTGCTACGTTCCTCCTCTTTTTCTTCTTGCTCTCTCTCTATCTCTCTCTCTCTTCTCCCCTCTCTCTCCCTCCCTCTCCCTCCCTCCCTCCTCTGCTCTCTCTTCTCTCTCCTCTCTCTCTCTACTTTCTCTCTCATCTCTCTCTCTCTCCTCTCTCTCATCTCTACATCTCTCTCTCTCTCCCCCCCCCTCTCCCTACTCTCTCCCTCTCTCTCTCTCTCTCTCTCTCTCTCTCTCTCACTCTCTCTCTCCACTCTCTCTCTGATTGGATCCTGTGTGAATTGGAGGGATGATTCTTTTTGGGTGATTTTCCAATTCTCGGCAGATCGAAGTGTCGGGCTCTGGTTTGGAGGTTCTGGGGTTTGGATTAATAACTCTCGCCCTCTCGACCATTCATCATTCATTGGCCTGCCAGGCAGGGGTGCAGGGAATTTTGTCGATAAGCAGCGGACGCCTACCTTAATTAAAAATACATATAGTGGTACGCGCACCTAACAACACTCCACACCACACGCATCACTAACACACAGCGCACACTCATACCACACGCGCACGAGCTGGTTTCAGGGCCTGCCTCACACTCAGCGTTTATTAATGCCAACCTGCTCCACCTGTCAGCCGTCAGGGTTTCTTGTTGTGTGGTTTTGGTTATGTAGTTTAACTGTGCCCTGGGTCGAAGCCGTGTGGCAATTTTAAAGGAAAGGAAACTGCAAAAAACCGATAAATCATATTACACATCGTTTGTCTTTAAAGAGTTAGTGCGCGTGTTAGTGTGTGTTCGCACGTGGTAATGTGCGTGCGCATGTGATGGTGTGTGTATGTTTGTATGTGTGTGTGTGTAGGCTTTAGTGTGTTTGTGTGTGTGTGTGCGTGCAGGTGTTAGTCTGTGTGCGTGTTAGTGTGTGGGTGTTTTAGTGTGTTTGTGCACGTGTGTGTGTGTGTACACATTAGTGTGTATGTGAGTGTGTGTTAGTGTTTGTGTGTGGTGCATGTTTAGTATCGTGTTTGTCCCCGTACGTTGCATGTTAGTTATGGAATGATTTTGTGGGCATGTTGTTAGTATGTGTGGTGTGCTATTTTGTTAGTGTGTGGTGTTAATGGTCTAGTGTGGTGTTAGGTGTTAGCTTGGTTAGTGTGCGTTGTGTAGGCGTGTGTGTGTGTGGTGAACGACATGTGCTGCACCTTGTGTTAGTGTGTGTGTGCGTGTTGGTGTGTGTTAGTGTGTTGGTGTGTGCTAGTGTGTTTGTATGTGCGCGTTAGTATGTGTGTGTGCTAGTGTGTACGTGTTAGTGTGTGTGTGTTAGTGTGTTGGTGTGCGTGTGCTTGTGTTTGTATGTGTGTGTTAGTGTGTGTGTGTGTGTTAGTGTGTTGGTGTGTGTGTGTGTGTGTGTGTGTGTGTGTGTGTGTGTGCGCGCGCGTTAGTATGGGTGTGCGTGTTAGTGTGTTAGTATGTGTGTGTGTTAGTGTGCGTGTCTGCGTGTTAGTGTGTGTGTTAGTATGTGTGTGTGCTAGTGTGTTGCTGTGTGTGTGTGCTAGTGTGTTAGTGTGTGTGTTAGTATGTGTGTGTGCGTTAGCGTGCGTGTGTGTGGAAGACAGGCGAGAATAAAGAGAAAGGGGTTTGATGGAGTAATGGATCACCTCTCGTGTTCAGCTGCTCTGGCAGAATGGTGTTGACGGCGTGCGGCGTTCCCGGTGTGTTTAATATCAGAGCAAGGGTTATCCGTGTGTCCACGTCGTCCATGTGTCTGTATGAGCGCTCAGAGACGTCAGGCAGACGGCCTGTTTGTTCTCGTCCTTGATGTTCTGTGATATGCACCTGTAAGTAATATCCGGGGCCCCCGCTCTCAGTGTTTACCTTCTACACTACAGCTGCAGTTAGGACACGCCTCCTTTTCCTCAGCTAAACCATGAGCTCTTTAAAACCATGCACTGATCAGAAAATGGTGTCCAGATACATGTGGAACTGCGCATCCCGTCATGTGGCTGGAGCACCGCTGACTGTATCGCTGCTGACCGGTAACTGTAAACCTCTGACTGTAGCACCACTGACATTTACATCCTTGACTGGTAGCTGTTAAACCGCTGACTGTAGCACCACAGTCGACTGTAGCACCGCTGACTGTAGCACCGCTGACTGATCGCTGCTGACCGGTAACTGTAAAACCCCTGACTAGAACACCAGTGACTGTTAAGCCTCCGATTGTGGCGCTGCTGACATTTACATCCTTGACTGGTAGCTGTTAAAAGCTGACTGTAGCACCTCTGACTGTAGCACCTCTGACTGTAGCAACACTGACTGTTAAACCTCTGACTGGTATACCTGAGTCTAGTTCCACTGACTGTAAGTCTACTGACTGTAGCACCTCTGACTGTCAAACCTTAGTCTAGCCACACTTGCTGTAGCACTGCTGACTGTAGCACCACTGACTGCTAAACCTCTGACCGGTAACCCTGAGTCTAGTTCCACTGACTGTAGCACCACGGACTGTAGCACCACTGACTGTCAAACCTTAGTCTAGCCACACTTGCTGTAGCACCGCTGACTGTAGCACCACTGACTGTAGCACCACTGACTGTTAAACCTCTGACTGGTATACCTGAGTCTAGTTCCACTGACTGTAAGTCTACTGACTGTAGCACCACTGACTGTCAAACCTTAGTCTAGCCACACTTGCTGTAGCACTGCTGACTGTAGCACCACTGACTGTTAAACCTCTGACTGGTAACCCTGATGAGTCTAGTCAACTCGACTGTAGCACCTGCTGACTGTTAGTACCATTGACTGTAGCACACTGGACTGTAGCCACCTCTGACTGTTAAACCTCGGGATGGAACCTGAGTCTAGTTTCCACTGACTGTAGCACCTATCTGAGCTGCGCTAGAACCATACTGGACTGGAGTTAACCTCCGGAGTCTAGTTCCACTGACTGTAGCACCACTGACTGTAGCACCACTGACTGTAGCACCACTGACTGTAGCACCTCTGACTGTAGCACCTCTGACTGTAGCACCTCTGACTGTAGCACCTCTGACTGTAGCACCTCTGACTGGTAACCCTGAGTCTAGTTCCACTGACTGTAGCACCTCCCGCTGTAGTTGGATGGGGAGATGGATGGGGAGAAGCGGGAATGCTAAACCAGCCTCTGAGACTGAACTTGGACGGCAGTTGTCTGCGGGGAGGAGCTGGGAGAGCGAGGGAAGCTCGGGGGCGTGTGATTCTCCGCTAGGTAGGTGACGACGTGACGTTGTTTAGGGGCGAGGTTTGACGCTCGGTTATGGAACACGCAGGAGGCGCGGTGCAGGAGCAGGCCAGGTGCAGGAGCAGCAGCTGCGGCGCGATGCGGGTCTTTGTGAATTTTTAAAATGAAAGCTCCTGCTCGAGCCGCGGACGCTGTCCGGTGCGCTGATGAAGCTCTGATGAGTGCTGAGCTGAAAGGACTAAGCGCGTTTGAACTCGGTCAGGAGCCTCGCGGATGCTTCACTCGCTCTTCCACCCTCACAGCAGCTCTAATTGAGGAGCTTTCGTTCTTCAAGGGCATTCGTCCCTTCTAAATGGGTCACTGTTCCCTTCGTTAGCTCTGTTGCTCCTGCCACTGCGAGGCAGCTCCAGTAGAGGAGCGCCAGGGACGTGCTCAGTTTTCTTTTCGGCTCTGTGTTGTGTTTTTTTTTGGGGGTTCAGCTGTCACTCCGGACGTGGCGCTGCGATCGGTGAACGAAACCAGACCCGGTAGTTGAGAGGTCAGTATCAGGACGCAGGACAACATGCAGGGTTCCTTGAGGTGAGCACGTGAAGCGCACATACTTAATGGGGAGTAGAGGAAGATCCACCATGTACCATTACCTCCCCAAATAACGGTATAGTCAACTCGGTATCAAGATGACAGGCAGTGCCTCATAGAGTGTTTATGTGCCCAGGGGTGTAATAGGGGGGTGCGGGCTTGTTAACACAAATGTGACTGCAACTAGCACAGTGTTGTAAGATAGCAGCGTGTAAAACAGTGATTCAGAATATCCTCTCTCCTCTCTCTCTCATCTCCTCCTCTACTCTCCTGCTCTCTCTCCTCTCTAACTCTTCTCTATCTATCTCTCTTCTTGTGGTCTCTACATCCTCTCTACCTCCCCTTCTCTACCACCTACTCCACTATCGCTAGAACATATCTACCGTCCCCCTCTCTCTACCTACCTCGTACACTCTACCACTCCTCCTAACCTTGCCCCCTCTCTCTACCCTCCCCTCTCTCTACCTCCCCCTCTCTCTACCCTCCCCCATGCTCTCTGTCACTCTCACGTATACACTCCTTCTCTCTCACGCTACTCTTTTTAACTGTCTCTCTAACGTCTCATTTGCCTCTCAATACTCACTCACACTCACTCACCAAGCTCTACTCTCTCCTGCTCCAATGTCATCGCTCTCCCACTCTCTACTCTTTCTTCTTGTAGCGCTCTCTCGTTCAGAGCTGCGACTTAACTGACTATCACTTCCTGACTATTCACTCCCTGACCTCTCCACTCTCTCTCTCACTGTGTGATCTGTACCTCTCCTTTTCTTTCTCTCATAATCTAACATATCTTCTCTCTCTCTCTCTCTCTCTCTCTCTCACTCTCTCTCTTTCTTTCTCTCTCTGACTCTCTCTGACTCTCACTCCCTGACTCTCACTCTCTGACTCTCACTCTCTCTCTCTGACTCTCTCTCCTCTCACTCTCTCTCTCTCCCTTTTTCTCTCACTCTCTCTCCTCTCACTCTCTCTCTCTCTCTCTCTCTCTCTCTCTATCATCGCCTCTTTCTTCTCTCGTCACCTTACTATCACTCTCTCGAGAGTGGTGTAGTCGTTACTACACATCCACTGCTGGGAAGCTTGGCACAGGAGTTCCAGCAGGCGTGCTACTGATCACGGATAATGTTTCTGAGAAAACGGTGCGAGATTCAGGTACAGTTTAGGGAAGTTTCAAAGCATGCCTGTGCTGCGCAGCACGGGGGTCATTGTTATGGAGGAGCCCCAGGACATAGGGGGACGTCCTGACGCCTCCAACGCAAAGCCAAGGGCCTTCTTGGGTAACACCCCACCACGAGGGTAGGCTGTTTTTGATGGGGTCAGAGGCAGCAGTATTTTACGTGGACCAAGGCCAGTAGTGGGTCCTAGTATGTAGTCGTGCGGAGGAGTGTACATTCACTTGGACCCCTGCTGAGGTGATGAGGCAGCCCACTTGAAAAAAAGTTAGACAGAGGGTGATGGAGATTGTGGACTGGCAAGTTTGCACCCATGGGAAGCAGTCCCTGTTTCACTCCACGAGAACACAAAGGGATCAGCAAATGGAAAAGGCGAACACTGCGGGGATTCAATGCCAATAAGCTTTCTTCTTCTCTCACGTCTCCACCATCCCTTCGGACTTACTCATCACGATAACTATCCTTGAAAAGTTGTAAATGTGCCCATGAGGAAAGGCGCTGCAACCACCCGGTGTCTTACAGGAGAACGGTGGCAGGAGATACAGTGGAGGAGAGACACAATGATTATCCCCCCTGATACTCACGTGCTGAGCATGTCCATTTCCATCATACCATCCATCCATCCATCCTTCCTTCCTTCCTTCACCTTCCTTTCCACCGGCCCCTCCCGTTCTCTCTCCGCTTCTCTCTCTCTCTGCAACTGATATCATGTTCTTCATTGATCTTTGGTGTTACTGTTTTCTCACATCGTAAATGAGCTCTGAATCTAATTGTCCTGCGATTTTTAGTGGCTTCCTCATCAAACAGAAAGAGCTGAAAAAACACTGTAAAAGGCCTAAAGCTTATGGGCGGAGGCTTAGCTGTTTAGGCCGACTGTGGTGTTTCTTCGTAATATCACAGAAAGGCTGGAGTTTAGCCCCACCCATTGAGCCCTACAGCCAGGGTTAACCCCAACTACTCCTCCCTATAGCAGGTTTACCCAACACATGCCATCTACAACACCCGCAAAGGAAAGAAGAGAGAAGGGGAGGAAAAAAGGGGGAGGATACACAAAGTAAGGAGGA
>JAMWET010001294.1:0-190892 GCA_024036415.1 Prochilodus magdalenae
GTTTCTTGAACTGCAGAAACTGAAGTGGCTTCAGAGCTTTTCATAAAAACAGATCATTCTTCCATCAGATTTCTTGTAGGAGATATTTCCACTAGATATGAGGACAGCACAAGAAACTCCATTTAACATGTTCTTTCATTTTACCTCTTTTTTCCTCAAGGAAACTAAACATATCAGGCGATGTTGACTTTTTATATTGTGTAAAGGTTCTCATTTAAAGAGTACACACACCCTTACTATCGATCCTTATCAACACACCAAAATATTTTTCAAGCGCGCTGCCAAATCTCAGGCTGTACTTCCTAAAACTTCACTCATGCAGTTAAAAACACACTCTCACATTTGGCTGCTGCTATGCCACCTCCTTTCAACACATAGATACAAACAAATGATCCGGACACAAACTTCTCCAAACACAAACTTCCTTCTTTTCGCTGAAATGAGGACACAATAAAGCTTACAAACACTAAACACACTCACACACACATACACGCACACCAACCATCCCGTGGCCCCAGCTGCTCTTGATTTTCTATAATATGAAAAGAAAAATACAGAGAGAGAGAGAGAGAGAGAGAGAGGGGAAGAAATGAAGAGAGAAGTGAGGGAGAAAAAAGAGAGAGAGAGCTCTTGAATGACTTAATAACGGTTTCCGCTGGCTACGTTCCCACTGCTATTTCTGGCGGCAGGATCAGAGAGGAGAGAGCAGCACGCGGCAGGAAATGGACTGTTCCAATGGCGTGCACACATAGCCCGGCCCTGCACAGGGCTGCCACCATCCCTCCATCTCTCAGCCATTCACATCATTCCACTCTCACTTCATCCCTTCCTCACTCAATTCAATACTTTTCTCAATCTTCAATGATCATACTGTGGGGTTTTATAGATACATATAGATACATATATATATATATATAGCACTACAAGGGCATTGATGTGTTGGTGGTGTGTTAGTGTATGTTACATATGTGAATTTAGAAACAACAGTGCTTCTGAAGGTTTTAACACTACGTTCACTGTGTGCTCTATTAATCAATTAAACCTTATTGGTTCATCTTGTAGATATAAAGTCAGAGACAATAGATTATCTGTTGCTGCACAGTTTGTGTTGGTCATCTTCTAGTCATCAGTGGTCACAGGACGCTGGCCACAGGATGCTGTTGGTTGGTTATTTTTGGTTGGTGGACTATTCTCAGTCCAGCAGTGACACTGACGTGATTAATAACTCCAGCAGCACTGCTATGTCTGATAAACTTACACTAGCACAACACACATTTACACACCCACTGTGTCATTGAAGGCTAAGAAAGATCTTCCACTCAAAAAACTTACACATTGTCCATTTTATCAGCTGCAGTTACCATATGGGTGCACTTTGTTGTTCTACAATTACAGACTGTAGTTCATCTGTTGCTGTGCTTGCTTTGTGAACCCTGGCGGTCTGGGCACCTGAGGAGGAACATTCTTAGCACTAGAGTGACACTAACATGGTGGAGGTAGGCCTGTGTGTGTTGCACTCCAGGCACAGTGCTGGGTCTGATCCGCTCATACCAACTCAACTCACACTAAAAGCCCACCACCATGTCAGTATCAGTGCAGTACTGAGAATAAGCAACCGCCCAGATAAAATCTGCTCTGTGTTGGCCCTATGGGGGTTCTGATTATTTAAGAACACAGTGAAAGGGGGGTGGAACTGTACAACTATAAAGAACACCTATGTAGGAGGTAAAAAAAAAATCATGTCCCCCAAATTGTAACGTCAGTAATATCAGTAATGCTACTAACATAGGATGTCCTTTGGTAGACTACACTGGACACAACTAACAGGAGACAAATGATGGATAAATCAGAAGCATGTTAGCAAAAGCAATAGCAAAGAAGGAAGCTACAGTCCATTGCAACAAAAAATTACAAGCTGTATAACCAAGAACGAAACAGCTACAATCACAGCTAAGGATTAGAGCAACGGGAGGGTTAGAACCTGCAGCTGCTGTTGCTTTTCATGGATGTCAGGGAAGAGAACTGTAAACTGCATTTGTTCTTATTTAAATCGTCTAATTATTAAGGCTCATGTGAACCATGCAATCACATAATGAATAATTACACATACTATGATAAAAATTGCAAATACATATATATTACATATATTATTATAAATATAAATAAAATTGTTTAGTACTAATGTAAAGTTGGTTGGTTTACAAAATAGCATGTCTTTTATTCCATTCCTCTCACAACTTGTTTCTCAAAGCTCAGTCACAAGGTTTATTTATCTGCCAAATTCTGTATTCCCACCAACGAGTTTTAAAATCTCTGATTTAGTTGTATTTTTAATTGGGGATTTTCACATACGGCTGCTTCCTGTCAGCTGACTCTCACTTCCCTCTTTCCCTGGTCTGCTTCCTCCTAGAATACATATGCAATGTCTCTCGTACTGTCTCTCTTTCTCTTGTTCAATCTCTCACAATACACACATATATACACACACAAACACACATACACACCTTACTCCTATTTACAATCCCTTATAGAGGAACAGAAAGTAACGATCTATCTCTCTCAGAGATAGGGCCCTCCTGCTAAACCAGGCTGATTAGGAAATGCTCAGAACAATGAACAAAAAAGCAGAAGTACTGCTAGCATGCTAATATAATGCTTAGCACTTCCTTCAGCGAGACAAATTTCCCAGAAAAGAGACCTTGGCTAAAGTGATAAACAAGACAAAAAAAATTTAAATAGGCATTACTCACATTTCACAGCAAGCTATTACGCACAGCTATTGTACTAAACATGTTAATAGCACAATGATGTGGAGCTTCCCACAAACACATTAAGCTCCAAAGTCACTGTAAAACCTATTAATCTATTAACCTTTACAGAAAACTGCATGAAGTCACTATTTGCACCCAGCAGGGTGAAAGAGGCTTTTCAACCCAAAAACGATGACCAATTTCTGCTTCATTAAGTGGTTAAATAAATACCATGGCACCAGTTATTTACAATGAAAGTTCTCCAAGTGTTCAAAAGTTTGTACACTTTGTCATAATCAATGATACAGATACAAACTCAGAAGAAGTGTACGTTTAGCCGGTTCAGCTCAGTTTGTTTCTAAATATCTAAAAGTCACATTGTTTTATTAAGTCTGTAATGTAGACTGAATGTATTTTGTTCCTTTTTAGCCTATTCCAGTTTAGTTGTTCAGTTGTTCCACTGTCACAGCTTCCAAACATGCTTAGGATTAACAACGGGTTTGAAAGAAGATGTAGGCCAGCTATCTAACACAACAAGCTGCAGGTCAATTATTATGATATGAAAGATATCTAATGTATTTCCTTTCTGTGCATTTCTAAGCTGGAGTACAAACTGTAGTATGGGTTGTAGCATAAAGCAAGGTTTTACCTCGGTACTAATGCTTAGCAGACAAAAAGCACATCATGATCACAAATAACAGCATGGGTAGAATACTTCTTAACTAATCAGAGTGCTGCTTAATTAGGCCGAAAACTTTGTTGTGTCATGCGTACTGCAATGCATAGTACGTACTTGTAATGAGTGTGTGTGTATATGTGGTCTGTGACTGTAATTGTGGTGCCATGCTCAGATATTGTCATATCTGTGTGTGGTGCATGAGTATGTGACTGAATGAGTGTTTGTGTGTGTGTGTGTGTGTGTGTGTGTGTGTGTGTGTGTGTGTGTGTGTGTGTCTGTGTATGTGTGTGTGTGTGTGCTGCCATGTTCAGGCATGCTCATCTAAGTTCCAATCAAAGGTGGCCTTGTTCTCTTTATTTGTTATGTCTGTATATTCAATAGTGTGTAAAGAAGTGTGTGTCCCAACTTCCCCTCAGGTCACTTGGCAGAAATAAATAAGACGCCAAACACACAGACACTGAAATAGAAAAACAACCGCCATAATAAATTAAAAGAAATAAACCCGCTCTGTCTCTGTTTTCTGATTGCTTTCTCATTAAAAGACATTTCCTAGGGTCTTAGTGTTATCAGTGTTATAAAAAAGCTTTTCTAATAAGACTTGTAGCTAAGAATGAGCAATATGGCAAAAATAAAAGGTCATGCAAAAGTTTAAATTCTCCCAGCCAAGTAACATGTATTGCTGATAACAGATTTAAATAAGGCATTTTTTACAATACAATAATCCTATTTATTTACTGACAATTTTGAAAAACAAACTGAATAGAAAATGTGCCATACAGCTAGTTTTCATTTTGTCTTTTCCAATATGTTCAGTGCATTAATGTGTGCAGAAGTGCGTTCTCTTTAGATGATGGGTTAACTTATTTTCACTTAGAAGATCATGCCAGTTGACCAGGGATGCCCGCCCTTAAGCATACAACTGTAACATCAGAATTAGGAAAAGAAAATGTATAGTATTGTAAAACTGGCACCAACCAAGTTAACTGATTTCTAATTTTATTATTACTGTTATTGCTGATAATATGCAACTGCTTCTTTATGTTCATGGATTTCAAGTACAAACGGTGTGACAAAAATTTAACAAAAAGCTGTATCAAATTTGTAAAATTGATAGATTAGGTTCTTTACATACCAAATTAACACAAATGGAGAAATCATCCCTGCCAGTCAGCAGGGTCTGTCTTAAAGGGATGACTGTTGTATCACGTGATAAGCATCAATAAGCCAATAAGCATGCGTGTTACAAAACCTAAAGTTACAGTTACTAAATATTCGCACTTCTAACACTCCACACTTATTTCTGATTTAACTGACCCCAAAAAAGATTCAAAAGAAAGTATCACTCAGGAATCTTATACTGATGTTAAAGTTTCACTACTGAAAAATGACTGTATTATGGGCTGACAGTCACTCAGATACGTGCTACTACAAAGTTTATCATTATACACTTGCAGTTGACTTTGTACAGTTGGTCTTTTTATGATTTAGTTTTAATGATAATATATTACACACAACCAGTCCTAGTCTTTTAAAATCTAAGCTACTGAACATACTGAAAATATTCTATGGCATTCCAAAGACAGGATTATGGAAGTAGAATAAGAACAGTTCCAGACTATGCAAGGCTATGTTCCCACTGGGAAACAGAAAAGAACAGACCATAACAGAATGGAACATGATGTCAGATAAACACATCTTGACATTCCTTTCTTTAAATCCACTAGGAAACTCACCAGGTATCTGGCTGTGGGTAGGGCTGCTGAAGGGAGGTGTGTTAAGGGTGGGCCGGGGATTGGGGGTGGCGGCTTGGTGAGGGCTGCACCTCATGGCACTTCGTCTCAACTGCTCTGAGAAGGCCAGTGTTCCGGGCTTTACAGCTTCCTCCAGTTTCTGTCTGTGGCCTGCACATACACAGACACACACACACACATTTTAAACTAAACTTTGGGTCTCTTCAGTAAACAACAATTTCAGTTAAATATGAAGAAATGTTGCTCACAAGTATGAACGTAACATGCACATTATTGTAACTGAAGAAGCTGTAAAACTATGCGATCAACTCCCTCAATTTATATAAATACGTATATTCAATATCACTTGACATTAATAACTGCTGTTATTTTACCCGAAAAATTATTCATACAGCATATATTATCTGTTACATGCTAGCAACTAGAAGATATTTTAAGATATATCAAGTTTTTGTGAATGCCAAAAAGTAATGCTATTATAAATACTATGCTGTATAATATACCTACTCATAATTATGTATTTACAGTAAAAAGCACAAGCCCCATAACAAGGTGCACATGTTTCGGACCCTTGCAATAAAGCTGACGCTTCAGCCCACCCACGGTATTAACTAATCATCATTAAGATCTACATTGTCTGGTGCCACAGCACACACTTTCCCTCTCCTATTTTCCAGATCCTTTTCATACATCAATAATGACTCCCAGATTCTGTCATCTGCTGTATATCTAAGTGTTGAGACCCTGCTGGTGCAGTGGCACTATAATGTCTCGGAACAGCATGTTTGAGTTAGACGGAGAGGAAGCCACTTGGCAGGGCCTGTGGGCTGGATGGAAATTAAAGAAGGAGGGATGGAGAAATGGAAGGTTGGAGAAATGGAAATATTAGAAGAGATGGTAGAATGAGGTGTTGAGGGTAAAGACTTGGATCTACCAGGCATATAGTATTATAATGGGGATTTTTGGAAATGCATCAAACATGCGTGAGTTTAGGCCAAATTTAGACCTAAAGTTGGAACTCAGAGTAGTCTGATTTCAGATATCCCTATACTCCTTTGAAATACTTGCCAGGTCAGAATGTTCATGATAGTGGTGATAGGAAATATCTGAATCATGTGCCAATATGCCAGTGTCTCCCTGTTTCGTAAAAGCATTGGATTTCACCCTGGTTTGCACCGTTTAAAAGCATGGTGATGGAGCGAGTATTGTAGCTTATTGCTCTTATATCACTAAATAAAATCAGACCGTCATTGTATATCGTAAATTCTGTCAAATTGGTTGTGACCTTGTGAGCTATGTAACTTTTGCATCAATGTTAAATATGTCGGTGTGAATGCTAGGTGCACCGAAGCTAAATTGCAATAATGTGTAGTTTTCTATTTTGGTCTGGAACTGAACTACCTGTATAAGCACACACACTACAAAAACATTACTGGTAGGCAGGTACATGCAACGCAGCCAAGACATATTCACTGGCTCACTGGTTGATTTCAGTATTGAATAAAATGGCTTGCAGATTACACAGTTCCGGGTTTCTGTCATCACCACTGAAAAGAATAGAGAAAAGAGGAGTTTGCCACTACTATGCATCCTGCCATATCAAACTGCTCCTACTTTTTTTATACCTTAATGATTAAATCATGTGGGAAATTGGCAAAAGTTCATTTTAAAGGCACAATCTGCGTTCAATCTATGTGCTGTGTCTGTAAACAATGGCCGATTATAACCCACTGGATATAAAATTATAGTCTGGGTTAATCACCTGTTGCAGGTGTAGCAATACAAATTAGATTTAAAAATGTCGGATTATTACGTTAGATGAGCAACAATAGATCTTAGTCCATTGTGCGGCACTGGGGGTTTCTTTATTCAGCTTATGAAGCAGTCAAAGTATTTACATGCGTGTAAGGGGACAGGTGACGTACAGTTCTGTTTGTGTCTGTGCATGCACGCTAACTTGTGTGCGTATAAATTGTACACAGGCCAGCTCACAACTTGAATACATCTCCTGCCGACCGCACACATAGTCGAGCAGGGAGCAGGCGGGATTAATGATCGCAGGCGATGAGAGGCAGAAAAGAGAGGGAGGGGGGAAAAAAGAAAAGAACAAAAAAGACAAGTCTCTCAGCTGTGCGAAACCATCAGCCACACTCGCTCCCTCACACACACGGACACGAGGAGAGGAAGTCCTCCTGAAACCAGAGCCTGCGTCTGAGTGCTTTGAAGAGTAGGCCAGTGGACAGAGTCGGCCAGACAGAGCCAGCATATGTGGACAGGCGCCGCCCGGCGGATTCCCGACCGGAATAACGGACCAAGGGGGAATAGCCCAGTCGCAGGCGCGAGCACAAGGGCGGAGCGTGATATGCTCTCATATAAACCCATGCTATAAAAACCTCAGGGCCTCTAACCCCTCCACACACACATGCAGATTTGTTTTCATACAATGCCAAGACCTTATGATCATACATATGTCCCATATGCTTTTATAGCATCACTGTCATGACAAAACCTTGTATGTCCGAAATGGTAACTTTACAGGAGAGGGGAAAAAAAACTTGCTAGCTCTATATTTACTGAAAAAAACAGCTGCTCTATATTATATTATATTATATTATATTATATTATATTATATTATATTATATTATATTATATTATATTATATTATATTATATTATATTATAAGAATTGATTAAAAAATGTGTCTAAAATGAACTTTTTTGTGAAGGAGGTTTTTTTTTCTTCTTTGTAGTATCTTTGTAGTATACAGTATTTTCCCTACAAGAAATAGACCCAGATTTGCACTACACATTTGACAGTACACTTCATACACACAATCATGTACAGTACTATCCAAATATCTCCTGAGATTATACTCCTGAGGTTAGATTAAAGGTCTTTCAGTATTAACCTTAAATTATTTGCACGCAGGTTGTGTACCTTAGATTGCATTGCGTAACATTACTTAGCTTACCTATTTTAAACATCAAATACTTTGTTCAGCTAATGTTATACTTAGGTTGCACTTCATACTTGATACACTAGTTCTTCACAGAAGATCACAGATGTGTATCAAGGACAGTTGAAACAAAACTCTGTTCTTTTATCTCACAAACTAATTTGTATGTTTTTAATACACACAGTGCCATTGCATACAAAAACACACTTAAAGCTCAGAAAAAAAATTTCTCTGCTGATCTAAGACTTTTACACAGTACTGCACAAACACACACACTTGCATGCACATTCATGCACATGCTTTGGTGATAAGCCCTGTATAGCTGTGAAAAAGAATGATTGACTGTGCCAAGCTGAGTTTAATGTATCCTAATAGGGCTGTTTTGGGACAGTTGGCTATTTCTTTTCTTGTAATGGTGTGATATAAAGTATCTCTTAAATAAAGAACTTCTTCTAGATTTGGTCTATTTCGACTGATGGGTACTGATGCAACACAATACATTTTTATCTCAGTAAGTAGTATTAAAAAATACAAGTAGTATTGACAGAACAGAAAAGCTTAGTAAACTGTGATGCATGATATTTGCTAAAAACTAAATAAACATCAAGTTTCCTTTCTGGAAATACTGTCTGGTTAATGTTTACAGTACTGTGTAAGACTCCCTTTGGTCTCATTTTTAGAAAGGAAAACAGAACAGAACTGTCCCAACAAAACAGTTTCTAAGACATCTTTTAGAAGGACTTCTTTTTACAATACCGGGACTAAGTCAATTAATATTCTCTATTAATCTGTACTTAAATGTCATTCTGTTTGAATGACAGTGATCTAAAGACATCCTTAACACTAATGTCAACAATACAACCCTTATGAGCACTTTTCCGACTGAACCAGTCTACATATAAATATAAATATAAATATAAATGATCAGTTTACTGCAACTATTAATGCACAAGTTTAAAGTGGCAAACTGGCTGATTTCTTCCTAGCTGTCAATAGTTAATAGCTCCCATATGATGACAAGATTGAGCTCAAATAAACAAACAGTAAGCTTCAAACAGGATGCCCCAATGCAATATTCATCTGTCTGCATGAAACACTGCAGTGTTACAAACTTAAATACGGAATCTCTGTGTCTTGTCAGCCCAACCTTACACTGTTTCACGACCTTACTAATATTCCAAGAACGTTTCAGAAACTTTCTAAATTTCCTGATGTTTTCCCAAATCTCCAGGATTGGAATGTCTTGTGGGAAAGATTGTGATGTTGGAATGTATTCTAACATAACAGTGAACAAATAAAATTAGTTAAAAGCTGCCTTCTACTGATAAACCCTGCATAAACATAAATCTGCCACGCTACATTTACATAGCTTCTGAGTGTATTACACTCTTTACTCTGCAGCTATTTGTCTGCTATAAGCAGCTATAGCGGTTTTGAAAGCTGTGCCATCAACACACTACAGCCATTAACATATCACTAGCCACTGCATGACCATAACCAGCTAGTGTCACACAATCACACATACACACAAACACACATGTGTACACACAGTCGTGCACTGGTGGACATATGAGCAGCATGATATGTGGCTGATTACA
Organism: Prochilodus magdalenae; assembly: GCA_024036415.1. Taxonomy (NCBI): domain Eukaryota; kingdom Metazoa; phylum Chordata; class Actinopteri; order Characiformes; family Prochilodontidae; genus Prochilodus; species Prochilodus magdalenae. Next base: position 9,735 of record JAMWET010001294.1, read on the forward strand.
TTGTGTTATTTTGAATGCAATGTCAGTGGTACTTCTCTTACATACATACAGTATGGTCAGAATAAACAAGATGACATCATGACTATCCTGTATGTACTGAAAATAAACGGAAGGATCTATGATGGACATAATACTTGATATTTTAAGCAGAGCTCAGAGCAGCTTCTCATCTGGGTAACAATTTGTCCTGTGCTTCATGAAAAAACAGAAAACTGAACGAACAAACTTAAAATAGAAGCTAATAAAATATAATTATCAAAAATATAATCATCTCTTTGACATGCACTGTACTAGTATGTTTTGAATCAGTGGGGGTATTTTTTATCTAATTTTTAAGTAAATTACTGTAAAATACAATCCAATCAAAGGTGGCAGATTGTGATTATACTGCTGCACTAATCCCTGATGTCTTTATGGTTCATAAAGTGTTAGTAAAACTTACGCCGCGGTTCTCTGGGTCCATCCACAGTAATTTTAATGGCTCTCTGATAAGTAGCCACCTGAGGGGGGTTGGTGAACACGGTGATGGTGAGAGTAAAACTCTTTCCTGAAAGAAAGGAGAGTGGAGGAGGGTTATTTTGCTTATCAAATGCAAATGATGGAGATTGTCATTTAAATGACATTTCATTTCATTTGTAAAAAAGCTAACAAGATACAGCAAATGTTTCACATGAACATATATATATATATATATATTTGAAAAGGAAGCAGACAGTTTTATTCTGTTAAATTCTGTCATAAGTGCAAATTAAACGATTTAAACTGTACCACATTTGTTTGTGTACATACTAGAAGACATATTGTATCATGATCTGAACTTGGTGACAAGTTACAGCTGTATAGACTGTATACTCTCTTAAAATTACCATGATTTTGTTATTTCTGGACTTTGAAAACATTTGGGAAAAAAACAGTACACTCGAAGCTGTGGACACTTAATGTTGAATTGAATGCAAGCTCGATTTATTGAAGTATTCAACTGCATACGCAATTACAACTGACTCAGAAAAGTAGTGACAGTCTCCAATAACCTCTGCCATGGTATACTAGCAGCCCCTCTCCATCTATCTCACATATCTAATGGGCAGGCAGACTTTCCTCCTCATAAACACATACAAACAGACTGAAATACAGAACACACACACACACATCACTCAGGCACGTCAGTATCAGGTCACTGCATTCGAAACAAGACTGCTTTGATAACAGCATCTGTCAGACCACAGTTAAAAGACAAGGTAAAGACAATTAAGATTAAAACAAGCTTAAATCTAATATGAATTATATTAAATCTTACATTCTTAGTATAAGTATTCAGTATAACATCTGAATATCACCTCTTTTACTGTGTTAAAGTAAACGCATCAGTGAACATGGGGAAAGTAAAAGAGTACGAGAGGGTCAGAGACAGAGAGAGATTAAAAAAGACAGAAAGAGCAAGTGAAAGACTGTTTGAGAGAGTGAAAGAGAAAAAGAGCGGTCGCAGTGACCTGTCTCTCATCGCTACAGCAATGAGCTGGACCCCAGGGAAATGGCCACCTTAGAGCCAACAACAGGCTACAGTTACACACTGCTAAATAGGTCTGACCATGTTAGCGCCCCCAAACTAAATTACTCCATACACATATACAAGGATACACACAGGGACACGCACACACACAAAGAGCAGACATGCACCCACATACACACGCTTTGTTACTCAGACCAGATGACTAGACCCGGGAAGAACTCCAAGCTGTTCCCAAAAATCTGACAAACTACTGCCCACACATACACACACACACACACACATAGTGAGTATGAGTGGGTCAGTCACAGCCCAAGCACACACACACAGGTGGTGCCAGGTACTATTCTCAGTCCTGTTACTGTGACAACACTTACAGAAATGACCTCACCTCAACCCACCACACACATATATATTTATAACACACACAGCACATATAAAAACTAATACTAGCATACAACCATTAAAACAAACAGCAACAAAGTACAAGACCCGTTTGACCTGGGGTGTAATATTTACCGCAGATGGCTGCGAATGACCAAAGTACTCCTATAAATTGTCTACAGTACTGTTCAAAAGTCAGAAACCATGCCTCATTTATTTATTTGCTAAACAAAACAGCCATTTATTAGTTATTTATTGTCTAGGATAAGATTAGATATGAGATAACATGGTTGCAAAGGGCAATATTATAAAAAAAATATAGGGGAGAAAGGCGCGTCCAAATATGAAGCTCAAAACTTATTTAAAGTTGGTGAACATCAGATCCTAACAACGTGCAAGACCTGGTAGGCCGTCAAGACTGCCACCATCACTTTTACCTCTAAAAGAAAATCAAGTTCTAGGATCTGCAAAAAAATCCACTAAAGGGATCTAAAGGGATATATAGCTGTCAAGAAGGCTTACTAAAAACAGGAAATAGATTTCAAAAAGGTGAAAAGCTGGGGGTGGACTGACCACCCCAGCGTCAAGACCTCAACATCACAGAATGTGTTTGAGATTATTTGGATTGTGGCAAGCAGAAAATGTAACCAATTTCTAAGACTGAACTTCAGGGGTAATTTTGCTTTGACTCAAGGGGGCTCTGCAAATATGTAAATATGTATATATATATATATATTTATATGTTTGCAGTATACAAAAGAAAGTGGTAACATTATTGGTACTTGAATAAAAAAAAAAATGCGTGCACACACAGACACACACACACTCACACACACACACACACTCTCACACTCATGCACGTTATGGTTGAGTAGTTTAAGTGTCTGGGAGAGAGACGTTCTGTCTGGGAGGAGCACACATACACTGTCCAAACTGCCAGGAAGTGCAGAGCGTTCCTCAAGGGGACATCCCCACACACACAATTCTGTAAGTGTGCATTTATGTTTGGGTGTGTGTGTGTGTGTGTGTGTGTGTGTGTGTGTATGTGTGTGTGTGCGTGCGTGCGTGTGGATCATTGCCTCAGGACTGCTTGTGACTCACCAGTCCATCCATACACAAGAGTCTGAGAAAACAAGTGGCAGGAATGGAAAACAGAAATATAGAGAGATAGACAAAAAATGAGACAGATGCTGCCTTTGTTTAACTTTATCAAACACCATCATAGGTGCATCAGGGTACTGCGTGTTTATGTGTGTGTGTGTGTGAGTGAATGTGTGTGTGTGTGCAGAGTTTACATTTCTCTCTTACTTAAAACACTCTCTCGCTTTTTTCCAACCCGCACTCTTTTCCGGCACTAACCCTTAATCGCTTCCATCACTGTGGAGTGCGGCAACTATCTGGTCGCACAGAAAAGGCCAGACACGCGCAGACACACAGACACACACAGACACACACATACACATAATGCAGGACAAAAGGCTGTGTTAACATATGCGCTCAGAGTGGCAGGCTCCGGCATGTGTGGGTTTCAGCAGCTGCAGGTTAGTCAGGTGGGTTCTATCAGCTAAATCATATCAGACCCTTGAATAGAACCCTGTGGGACTCCCTGTTTCCCAGAAGAGCTGTGTAGGTGTGTGTATTTGTGTGTGTTTGTGTGTGTGTGTCTGAGTGTTAAAAGTCAGGCACTTTGTTGACTAATCTTTCTGTCATTGTGAAAGCAAAGGTATTTTCTCTCCTCTCTCTTTATTTCTCTCTCTTTCACATAAACCTACACAGACGGACCTCTGTAATATCGCAGGAACATTTACCTACATACATTTCAGCATTCTGAAACCCAGTGTAAGCTTGCCAAGACAAATTATGCGAAGTACGATAAGCCACTACTTTTATCACTGTTACAGTATCCCTCTTCCACAAATAACTTTATTGATTAGAGATCATAAAAACCGCATTGAACTGGAGTATGAGTATTTCAAAATACAGTGATGCACCTCTCAGATGAACCATGGTTTTCTGATTTCCTTTAGAAAATCCACCCTAAATTATTGTGTTGGTCATTAATAGGACAATTATTATATTAGAAAATTAATAAACACAATGTAAAATGTCTTATAGGTATTTCAGTAGATGTTCATATAAGCACTGTGTTAATTTGAGATGTGCAAATTAGAAGTGTCAGGTTAAATTGACTTTTACTGCTGTACATACAGTCTACACAGTTAGACGTTACTCGCTTATTCTGCCACACATTACAGCACAGTAGCTCAACGGTTGTTTGACTAGAGGCACAATGGGCTGATTGAGGGCTGGCCGCTTGGCTAGCGTAAATAGAGGCTTGTGTTTTAAATAGATAAGGGGCTTCGCATTTGACTGCACCTGATTTTACCCGAGCCTTGTCTAGTCGTCTGTTAAGGGAAATTCGAATGACAGGTTACAACTTCACAGCAGCAGGACAACTGCCGTTTGACAGTCCAGTACACTCAAACATGTACATATATATGCAGATCTACATTTACAGGCATGGACTCTTCCATTTCTGATCAAGAAACCCAGATCTAACACACACTAGCATTACTGACTGTACCCTGGACATGAGCTTATTCCTTAATAATCCTGATGCTTTACTTTTAACTGAATTGCCTGTAAGTGTGGTGTGTGACGGTAAAAAGAGAGAATAAGCAAAAGATTGAGAGATAGATAGAGTGCATGTGGCAAAGCCACCAGACAATGCCTGTCATGGACTACAGGAATACATTGTAATGAGAAACAGCAATGTCTTCCCACTGCCAGCTCAGTGATGTAGAACAGAACACGGCAATGATGGGCATTGGAAGAGAGGAGAGAAAGGCATCACATGTAAGATGAAAGCCAGGTTAATCCACAGCAGCTGTCTGTTCACTCTGGTCACAGCTTACCTCGTCCGCTGCGGCCAACGAAACGCAGATCATTGAATCGAGCCACCTGGTTCTTTATAGCTGCCGTAGCATTGCGGAGCTCAGCTGAGTAATTCTCATCATTTCCTGCCATCACTGTCACCAACGTGCCATCAGGGATATCGCCAAGGGCAACCACCTAGCGTCCAGAGGCAGAGTGGTCAGGTAATAATACTGATAATAATTTATAATTAAAATATTCACTTTAGTAGAACTGTTTTGTACTGTTATTTATTTTTATTTATTGTTATTTGTATTATGTTACATACAAAGTACATAGAAAATTAGTTTCAGTCCATCTCACTTAGACTAGCAGTACTTTCATATTTTATTTCATTTCTGAATATTATTATTTCTTTCAGTATTTTTCATGTGTCTTCTGGCACCCACCACACACACACACACACACACACACACACACACACAGACACAAAGCAAACAAGCACTCACAGCCTTATTTTCATATTAACTGTAATGCGACTAAAATATCAGGGCACGTACAAATGCCCCCTTTGTCTGACTGCGCTTTAGCACGCAGTTGGCTGAATCTTCATGATGCAGTGTAAAAATATTAGAAATCAATGGCAGGAATTACGGAGGGGTTTTCCCTCAAAGCAGTAAAATATGGCTTTGGAGAAGTTTAAAGATATGCCATGGGTTCTCTTCTTGATGAATACAACTAATCTCCTTCTACTTTTTGGTAAATTGGTAAATATAATGTTCCAACTCTCATCAATAGCTATTTGCAGATGTTAACCTTAATATGAAGAAGACTTTGTTAACAGGCAAGCGTGCAGACATTGTGAATGCACATGCAGACAAACTGAACAAGCAAGCTAAAAATAAAGCGATTTCTGATTGGAAGCCAGATGCAAGCTACTGTATTAAAATATGCTGCACCTTGTATGTTGAGGACTTGGTGGGAAGTTATTAATTTTCTTAAAAAACACTAATATTATAATAAATACGAATAATAAGTACACAATAAACTCTAAATGAATATCTGCAATAGGGTTTGTTGAACTCTTTCTAAGTCTCTTCTCCTGTTAGCCCAGTAACAGTAGTTGCCACCTATATTTAATTAACTAGTAATTCATTAAATGAAATTGTGCATTTGCATACACACAAGAAATGATTGTCACTGTTCTATTACTGCAAATATTAGCAGAAACTGTTGCTTAGCAGCGTATTTAAATAAGGAGAATAAATATAAATGAGTAAAAATAAAGACAATATATACCACAGCGATGTGCCAGGCTCAGTGCCTGGGTGTTCAGTTACCTTGAAGGCGATGGGCAGGGTCTTGTTGCAGCGCCAGTGCGTGGGCAGCACAGAGCACAGAAAGTTGGGGCTATCCGTGCGCACAAGCTCTCCGGGGTGATCAGACAACACCTCCACCATGTTCCGTTCCGCCCCGCGCACTTTGGCCACCAGGGCGGCGCCACTGGCCTCCTGCGCCTCAGCCAGTTTAGCCGAACCCAGGCTGGAGGACGGGGGAGTGAAGCGGCGCCCGGGGGCAGGGTCTGAGATACACACACACACACATACACACAACACAAGTTACATTTAAAGGGAGGAATAAGATGGGCAGATGTTGCCCATACAAGATGCTACATTAAATAAACATTATATAAATCAATAAATAAATCCTATTTCTTTTAGGATGGTACAGCCTACACTCTTAACAAAGGAGGAGCTATATGTTATTCAAAAAGGTTCTATGTGGAACGTGTTTTTGTGCTAGATAGAGACAAAACCATATACGACATGTGTTCTGTTATAAACATTAAAAAATAACACTTACATAACCATGTTTAGAGTGTATCAAAGACTGAAGTAACGTAAACAACTGATATCAGTATTTCCAATATGCCGGCTCAGAAAAAAATCACTGGACTTTCATAAAAAAAAAGAAAGATTCGTTTATAAAATAATTTCTGATCAGCTGCAGGTCCAAATGCACAATAAAAATAAATAAATGCTGGTTCTGCGATTAAATCTCACAAAAGATCGGCCCCTTTGCGGAGCTCCTGTGTGGTTTAACGGAGATTTGAAGAAGCTTGAAAAGTGGTGAGACCGCAGGGCTGAGAGTGACAGCCAGAAAAAACCCTCAACCAAACAAACTCTCCAAACACAGCACCCAAACACTCAGCCTCCTCACACCAGAGAGAGAGAGAGAGAGAGAAAGAGAGAGAGAGAGAGAGAGAGAGAGAGAGAGAGAGAGGTGCGCTGGCACTGCTCGGAACGTTATTTTGGTCATTTGGCTTAAGCCCGACCGCTGTAAGCACATTTGCAAATGCAAACTACACAAGTCTTCTTTAAACAGTTAGTTGTTTATAAGTTTCGACCAGCCTGATGAAAGCTCAAGAACTGCGGCTGCACGTGTGTGGTCTCTAAACTCGATTAAATGCATCATTACCGTATTTGGCGTCCCACAGAAAAACCATTGGTATCCTGTTTTGTGGCGCTACTCTTTCGGCTACGGTTCCAGAGACGAGTAGCGAACGCTTTCGGTTCACGCACTGACTTCCCTCCGGCCAGTGAAGAGGACCAGTCTGCCACACCGGGCCGCCGGGCTCAGCTCCGACAGCCTGCTCGTCTGTGTGTATCCGCGCTGCCTCGCAGCGAAGAAAGTTCCAGATGCTGATAGTGGTCGTTTTAAAGTCTCCTAGACGCGACCAGACTATCCATTAAATCTACACAGACCGGCCCATCATCTTCTCCTCGCGGCGGTAGAGCTGACAGGAGCGAGGCTGTTGACACTCGTGCGGTCTTTTTTGAAACGTGTCTGTAACCGCAGCTCTCTCGCGAGCCTTCACGTCTGAGGCGTTATTTTCAACCAACTACGAAAGCGCCTTCATTCATCTGCGCTACTGGCGAAGCTGCTGAAGCAACGTGCTCTTCCTGGCCGTCTGGTAAGTGTGTAAGTGTGCGTGTGATGGGTCACGCCCCCTGTAAAGCCCGTGTGTTCTCGGAGAGACCGCTGATACATGAATGAAGGGTCCAGGCAGCGCTACAGCCTTTTACCGGCAGCGAACAGCGCAGGAATGCAGCCCAGCGGGTCTAATTTGCATAAAGCCTCCTCCGAGCCGCCGCGATTGGTCAGCGACGATCGCTCTCTGCGCGCTTGGCGAATCGGAGGAGCGTCCGAAGTGAGAGAGAGAGTCCGGCTCGCGACAGCTACAGCGGTCAATGGAATTCCTCAGCGGGGCTCATGGCTTCGTGAGATCTGTGGTAGTTTCGTGCTTTGACGTTGGAAGTACATGACTTAGCGGCACAACATCTACAGAAAATCACGACTTTTGTTCTCAGTGATGCGAACAAAGTCTGCACTTTCGACCGACACGATATGTTCATTTGTCGCTGCTTTTAGAGATGGTGACGATTACAGGGCTGGCTGTCAACAAGTAGGCGATTCAGTGATTCAGCTGCTCGAACAGGCGAGTCTGATTTCTGATTGTACAACTCATCTTAAATCTGATTCTTATTGTTATTTTATTAGGATATAACGCGTCACAGAAACCACAACCGACCAGAGCAACACTTCGAGCATCAGTTCGAACATGGGAGATGAGCTGAGCCGGTAGCTGAGATGAGGCTGTGGCCGCGCAACCAGAAGGGGGCAGCAAACGACCTGAATGGTGATTTTCTCTTCATGTTCAAACTGTTTGTAGTTTAGCAAATATCCGTGGATGCGATTGAGGAAAGCTTACAGAATATATACATCACAGCATCCTACAGATACAGTTCGTCTTTTCTCGGCTAAAAACGCATTCAGGTTATGTGAAGCAGAAGTGCTGCTGTGGAGAGTCTGTCCCCCCCCGAAAAAACAAAATCTGCTATTATCTTTCAGCTTTGTCGTCCTCAAGATAAACCCAGTCTTGTATATAGCATGCGTGCTAGTTGGATAAAAAAGGCACATTGCGCCTATCACGGTTTACACTCTACCACAGTTTAAAGTCTGTCACAGTTTACAGTCTATCACAGTTTACAGTCTATCACAGTTTAAAGTCTGTCACAGTTGACAGTAAACGAAGGCCGGTCATTTTCCGTCGTAGCAGAAAGCAGGAGGGCTTTTTTTTATTTTTCATACACACCCCTCTGGCTAAGCTCTTAAAATAAGGCCGCGCTTGGACACGAAATCAAGTAACTGGCACTCCTCCTAAAACTTCAAGACGTGTGTCAAGAAGACTCTTCGTCTGATTAATATAACACAACGTGTTCTCGTCCGGGAGACAGCAAACTGCGACAGCAGATCAAAGGTTTGAATAATGCACGATATTAACAGTCTTCCACCAACACCCCCCAACACCATCATCCAACTAGGTGGAACTTTCATTTACATTTTTCCAGCGTTTTCACCTGAAATTATGAATCATTTTGAGGTCATGTCTTTAGCAGGTCAGCATTCATAAGCCGCTAACCTCACTGATGGCTTTTCCTTCTTCTAAAACTGATGAATCAGTCACTTCTGCAGATGAAAGCTGGTGAACGGTGCCACCCTCTAGGCTCACTAAAAGGCGTCACTACCTGACTAATCTAAAGTCGTGTCTGCACTGCATGTATAAAGTAATTAAGTCATACTTCGAGAGAAGGAGAAAGGAAGATGTATCAGGTGGACGGATCAAGTGACGTTCATATTTTACTATGATCTGAAGACCTGCATCGTGTGCGCATTCATATCCAGACTAACCGGGACAAGCGCTAATAAGGGCTTGAGGTGGCCAGAGCGGCATTTAGATTTCATTTAAACAACGTTTCTTTCATCCTATTTTTGTGAATTCATTTAAGCTCCCGCAAATATGAAAAATTCGAAAAAACATCAGGAAAAAAATCAGGATCTAATAAACCTATTATATAGATATATCTTGTAAAATCCAGACCGATCGCCTGCCCGCTCTACTGTAGCTGTAAAAATTAAACTCGTAATAAATACACAAAAGGATTTGTTTTCGTTTTAAACGTCTAAATTAAGGAGGTTTATTATTATTACCTACATATATTACACTCCTAGGCATAAAGACACGGCCGGGACGGTGGAAATATAGAAGTCTCACTAATATATATATAATTATACAAAATATAATCAGTGATTATATAGTAGCAGTTTAAGCATAACACTAAATTAATAATAAAAATAGATTTTAAAATGTTGATTAAAATCTTATGATACTCTTTCCTGGGCTGTGGGCTTAATTACAGTATTCACACCAGCCTGCACGCACAGAAAGTGTGAGATGGGCGATTCTGCAAACTTAAGACTTCCAGCACTAATAGCGCATTTCCGTTTCTAGCGAGTCTGAATTGGTGTAATCTGATAACTTTAGAACCTAGAGATCAATAGTGCTTGTAGTCAGCTATAAAATCTATTGACCAGCGTCGAAAAGTTACACATAGACTGCGATGCTTGAAAGATCTATTATGACACCCGTTCAACAACAAGGCTTAAAGAGGAATCCCAACAGCCTTATAAACTTTACCAAAATTATATTGTAGCTCAGTAACTCAGATGGTTGGATGTGAAATCCTCCATTCTAGAGAAAACTGAAAAAGCAGAATTGCTCATAGTGGTGATGATTGGAATCTGACGTCTGAAATGATGCTTCCTGATGTTTCTATAAATAACAATAGCAGCGCTACCCGGGTTTAAATGACTACCACTGCAAAAAGAAACCTGAGTGGGTAAGTTTCCTTACTTACTACTAAACTTTGTTTACATTTTCTTTAATTGCAACATATGTGCTCTGAAGGACTGCGTGTATAAAAAACAAGCATTTTGGCGGTTTCTATTAGTCTGTTTCTCATGAAACTTTATCATAAAGGACAGATGGTATTTACAAATAAGATTAAAAACTGAGAGTAACAAAAATGAAGATATGAGTTTTTTGTCAGCATTACAGTGATGCATTACTGCTCAAGGAAAACCCCTGTATCTCAAAGAATGGTAACCGTACAGTGGAAGACAAAAAGATTGTTAACTTCTAGGAGATTTTATTTCATGCAGTTTTGCTGCAATTTATTGGTTCATTCATGATGAAATACTCACATAACAGGAAGAGTAGCTGCTGACCTCAGATAATGTAGAAAAATAAAATCCCCCAAGAATATTTTATGACTATACGAATAATGATTCTGAATAAGCAAAGACTATTATTATTTTAACACACAGTGGAACTAAATTCAGACCCAAGCACAGCCTTTAAAGTATCCATTTATATAGATTATGGCATTAAATTAGACCATAACTCAATAAGCAGTACTTATAAGCTCTAATGCTCCAATGCACCAGCTACCAAACATCTTGATGATTACTTAACAGAATAAGAAACCTAAAAAAACTACGACTAAGACTCATTAATTATTATATGCTGTCTATTTTGCCTAAGCTGTCCTAAAGATTCTAAAGTTCAAGATTAAAACAGTAAGACAATAAGGGAAGACAGGGACGATTAGTAGATCACACTGCAAGACTAATATGTGGAGGGGAAAATGCAACAAAGGAAAGAAGACAACACACCGGACTGGACACCACAAAGGACGATATGCCACACAGTTTTAACATTACCAAAGAGCCCGTTGCTGTTTCGACCCTTCCTCATGAGGTACATGGCCCATGTGAGCGGTCCTGATGCATTAAAGTGGCCAGAATTCATATTTACTTTGTCCAGATTAGCAGATCCTAGCAGGAAGAGTCCAGAATTTCTTGACCAAGGCAAAAAACAGCTATACTGCCTCTTGTACCTCTCTCCCTTTATATTCTTCCTTCACCCAGCACCCTCCTCCATATTAGTGAAAAGCTAATATAAAAAAAAGAAAGGCTGAAGGATAGTAAGGTGGTGTGCATTCATAGCTAATATATTCCCCCACTACCCTGGCCTCAGGAGACAAGCCCAGCTCTTTGCCTCAGGGCCCTTCAAACCTGCTAATTTCATTTAGCGACTGAAATGATTTTCACTCTCTCTTTCAGTCTTGTTTGCACTCCCTCTCTTTTTTCCCTTCATGCCACAAATGTGGAGGCTGAGCGGCCAATGTGAAGTTTTCATGAACACAAGAAAGAGGTGTTATGAAGTCTTGAAGTCTTTTCCCTTTTAGTGGAGAGAGGTGTTATGATGATGTAGATATGTCATAACTAGTTTCCTGTCGAGACAATCACCATTAGTACCTGTGTTCTTAAAAATAAAGGTGCCAGAATGAGGTGATGGCCCAGAAAATACACGTTTAGTATCATATACACTGGCCAATATACAATGAATTTAGGAGCTTTATTTTACATGAAGGTTAGGTAAGGGAATTGGTTATTCCTCATAGTTTTGGGTTGACTTTGGAAAAAACCATACAGCTAAAATCGTGGCTGATTTGTAAGTGACCATAGTGGTTGCTTTACAACTGATCCATGGCCAAGTGAAAAAAAGTTTCCTTTGCTCAAGTGACCACAGAGGTTTTAGAAATCCCCTTCCAAACCTCACCCAGGCCACGGCAGTACCTCAGTGGGATGAACATATTCTGGTTGACTGGGTGGAGAAGTGACAATGGTTCAGGAGTGAGCCAGCTTCCATAAAAAAATGGAAAGCTGGTAAGCCACAGAGAATCATGGTCACACTGCGGGACTAGAAAGTGCCCACTTCCATCGGTACCACGGTTAGTTAGTGTGTTGCTCAATGTGTCTTACCCAAGCACAGATTTACCCCAGATAAAGATGTCCTTTCTTCACCGCCAGAGGCAGTCTGTCCCCTCTGGGCCCCGAGAGACAGGACACCCTGGGGCCAGTAGTGCTGGGCACACAGGATCAATAATGCCCCCTGAGCTTCCTAGGGCAACATTAATCAATTGCTGCCAGAACCAGTGGGCATGCAGGCTTCCTCAGCCTTAGATTCCGACAACCCAACATCTCAAATTCATTTTCATCTGGCATCTGTAGTTACAACAAGTTTCAGAGTAGCTTTTATATCCATGCATTTTTTATGCCAATAATGAACCATCACTGTTTAGCCACCAATGACCTTTCTGCCTTTTTTCTCCTCTCTATATTTAATCCTCCCTGCTCTCCTGCTCACCCCATCATCAGCCTTTATTTTCTCCTTTTTTCTCTTTTCTCTTGTTTCCTCCGACTGCATGCGCCCGTTAGTTAAGAGAGAGGGAGAGAAAATAACTCAGCTTTAGTTCTCTTCAATAATTAATGTGGTTGTATTGTGTGGATGCTGTTAACTGCTACTTAAAAGTAATTAATTGATTTTCTGACATATCAGTTAGCAGCTCAGCCAAGTGACAGAGCAAAGCACTTTGTCCTGTTCTCTCACCATGGCTAACACACACACGCACACATGCTTTCAGAGAGCATGATACTGGGTCACTAACACTACACACATAGTATATTACACTCTGATACACTCATACCATACTCTGGCATACTGTGAGTGTGTGTGTGTGTGTGTGTGTGTGTGTGTGTGTGTGTGTGTGTGTGTGTGTGGTGCTTCCATTTATTTATTTATTTTAGAATAGAATGGACAGCCCACACACACGCACTCCGTCCAGCTGTATTAACATTACCACTGATGAAAGAACCTTCCTTATAGCATCACATGCTGTGATGTCACCACAGTCTGAGAACTGTCATTTCCCATGGTCCTCTAGATAGGCCCACACTTTTATAGTGTTACTGGCAATGCCACAGACACCTGATTTACACAAGACTGGATCTATCCTGCAGTGGTGTGAGACAAAATCAACAAATTAAAAATGCGACGTAGACTTTACCTATAGTCCACAGAATACCTTCAATAAATCTTCCATTGTCTGTCAGCAGCTTAGTTTTAGGATAAAAGCACTATCAGAAGCCACATAGGGACTGCCCAGAGGGCGAAAGGAATGGTAGGGCTACTGCTCCACTCTTAAGAGGATAACGACACAGCAGTGTAATGGTCCCAGTGTGAATTTCAATCTGTTCTCAAAACTGTTCCCAAAGGCCCACGCATCCTAAAGGAAGCATAATCTTCATTTTGTTATTTGTTTTACCTATTGTATATTCTCCTTCCATATACAGTATCCATTACAGTAACATACAGCGAACCAATTGTATGTTTAAAAAAAGGCATCAATATGTTAATTAACTGCCCTCACAGATATGGCATATCATTGTCTCAAAAAAGAGAACAAACATGATCAGTTAGTATGATGTAATTAGACATTCAAGTAACTCTGAATGATTTTTATGTAGTTTTATCATCCTTGATTTTCACACGAAGTAAAGGGCATGCGAAATGCAGACAAAACACTACAGCAGCAGTTAATCCCTCTTTAAACTTTAAAGTTGAACTATGCATGGAAAAATAATACACTGCACAAATCACCACAAAGTATGATTAACCAAAAGGTCCTTGTTGCTAAACATCCTGCATTTGTGAAAGATATCACAGACCACTGGGCCTCACATATTAATGTCTCTTTAAGTTTTTTTCTTAAATTTGTTCTTGAGAAAGCTCGTAAGAAAAAAGTCAGATTCATAACATGTCCTTATACCACAGAATTGTTGGCACCTTTGTGTTATTTAGGGTGTGAATATTCCCGTCTAAGAATATATTGCAAATAAGAACGTACTGGTGAATGTTCTTAAATCCTTAAAGACATAGAAACTTCTTACGAGTGTTTAATAAACCAGGCCCATTGTTTGTATAGTGGCCATGTCATGGCTAAAACAGGTAAGGTTTAGTCCAGAGTAAACCCATGAATGTGCTGCAGACCTGGCTGGGCTTACTTGGGCATACATAGTGAATTATTCAAAACCATTCAACTTGGCAAAGATTTTAGCCTTATGATGAGCACTTCTGGCTAAATTGCTGATTGATTTTCTGACACATGCGATGTTCATGTGCACAGGACCAAGAGCTTGAAAGTAGGAGGATGGAGAGAAAGAAAAAGAAAAAGAGGGACAGAAAAAGAGAGAGAGGGAGAAAGATAGAGAGGTGCAAAGATATATTACTGAATATGTTGATCCCTTAGCACTTTCAAGGAAACCAAGGGATGACAAGAAGATTACCTGTATCTGGCATAACTGTAACATAAGGCTGCTTATCACAGACAATAATTCATTGCCCCTCCCTCTAAGTGAAGAACAGAAATCCCCTCAAAGAAATTTGTAACACAAGTCAGTAATGAAAGTGCTGGTTAATTCATCGAAACAATATGGATAAACTTTAAGTTTGTACAGGACTGATATATAAGCGGGCCGGGTATGTGCACAGCCCTTGAGACCTGGCTTAGTCTACTGTGGGGCAAAGCAGAGCGTGGGAGGGAGAGGCCAGGCAGCTACTGGAGACGTGCCTCAGGCACCATTTAGTGCAATGTTGAATTGATGAGAAGACGCAGTGAAGCAGAAGCACGTACACACTCATACAAAGACAGTGCACATCGACCAGACGGTTGTAAGTATATGTGTGATTGTTCAATTTATACATGCACTGTGGCACTCTCTCTACCTCTTGATGTATACCTAAAATAAGTAGACCTGATACTTTGTGCTTCTTTATGATTTAATGGGTTGACTTTGATGGGTCATTAATGTTTTTATTCATTCTTAAAGCAATTCAGACAAACTAAAGGTAATTTCATTTTCCCAAGACAACTGAAGCTTCCAGTAATATTTTATTAAGCCAGGATTTCTCGTAAAGCTACTTTATAATAATATGCATACATTGACTCAGTATCAGAAATACATTATTCCATACAATGGGAATCAAACTGTCTGTAAAACACAAATAGCATGACTGAGTTTTTATTATGTCAAATCAGAGCCATTTGTAGGATCCCCAATAGAACTCATACAGAAGTAATATACCACTGTTTGTCTTTTATCTGATGTAATTGAATTTTTTCTGATATAATTTATTTATGTGTAAGTGTAATACACTTTCCAAAATTTGCACAACATTTCTAACATTATGTTTATAAGTGATATCTTTTCAAAACTAGGAAAAGAGAAAAGCAGCCATAAAATGCTGCCCTGCAGCAGGAATGAAAGGATGAGTGAGAGATAAGAGGTGGAGATCCAAGAGGAAACAAGAAGCAGCAGCTAAAAGATGACAGAAAAGCACTGGAACGTGAGGCATGAAAACCCACTGTAGCTGTTCCATATCCCTTTCTTAACTGGACCTGGTGTTTATATTGCTCTACATATAATAGTGATGGTGGGTTCGAACCATGTGAAATGAACAGATATAGCAAGACCATCTTAACTTGGTCTTGAAAATCTTCATCCTAGAATCTACTTTACTGAACGATTGTTATATAAACCTGTTGTTTTAGAGTTTGTGAAGTATCTGAGTGAAATGTACAGTGATTTATATATACATTTATTCACTGCATTACCTTATATTAGGTATATTTATAATATTTTAGAAAATTAGTTCATAGCGGTGTGACTTTTGATTGGATGATGATGGGGTAGGGATGGTTTTCTTGACTAAAATGTAATTATAACAAAATGAGATATACACAAAAAGTTAATAGGGCTATAGTAATAGGAAATACACTGCCTTGCCATTCCTCAAGGCAAAACTGCTCCAGCTCCTTCAGGTCAGATGGTTTCTGCTGGCGAACAGCAATTTTCAAGTCTGACCGCAGATTCTCTATTGGATTATGGTCTGGATTTTGACTAGGCCATTCCAATACATTTACATGTTTCCCCTTAAACCACTTGAGTGTTGCTTTAGCAGTATGCTTTGGGACATTGTCCTGCTGGAAGGTGAACAACTGTCCCAGTCTCAAATCACTAACAGATATCCCTGTATTTAGCACCATCCATCTTCCCCTCGACGTAGACAATTTTTCCAGTCACTGCTGCTGAAAAACATCCCTACAACATGATGCTGCCACCATCATGTTTCACTGTGGGGATGGTGTTCTTAGGGTGATGAGATGAATTGGTTTTGCGCAAGACATAGCCTTTTCCTTGGTGGCCAAAAAGTTCAATTTTGGTCTCATCTAACCAGTGCACCTTCCTCCATACATTTGGGGAGTCTCCCACATACCTTTTGGTAAACTCAAAACGAGACTTCATATTTTTGTCTGTAAGTAAATATTTTTTTTCTGGCCACTCTTCCATAAAGCCCAGCTCTATGGAGTGTACAGCTTATTGTGGTCATATAGACAGAGACTCCATTCTCTGCTTGGGAACTCTGAAGCTCCTTCAGGGTTACCTTTGGTCTCTGTGCTGCCTCTGGTTAATGCCCTCCTTGCCCTCTCTGAGAGTTTAGGTGGTCAGCCCTTTCTCGACAGGTTTGTTGTCATACCATGTTCTTTGCATTTGATGATAATGGATTTAATGGTGCCCCGGGGATTATCAGAGAAACCCAACCCTGACTTGTACTTCTCAACAACTTTTTCCCTGACTTGTTTGGAGATCTCCATGGTGTTTTTTTTGTTAGTGGTGCCTTTTGCTTAATGGTGTTGCAGCCTCTGAGGCCTTTCAGAAAAAGTGTTATATATACTGACACACCATGTCACTTAGATTGAACACAGGTGGACTTCATTTCACTAAGCATATGACTTCTGAAGGTAATTTGTTGGGAAAGCTAAAAAGTAACTTTTTAGGGCCTTCATAGCAAAGGGGGTGAATACATATGCACATGCCAAGTTTCTGTTTTTTTATTTCCAAATTATTATTATTATTATTATTTTTTGTTTGTTTTGTGCAGATGCATCACATACAATTCAGACAAAAAAACATTTAAATACAGGTTGTAATGTGACAAAATAGGTAAAAAGCCAAGGGGGTGAATACTTTCGCAAGGCACTGTACATCAATTAACTCAAAACGAAAATGCTTAAGAGTGATATCGCAAAATTACCATTTGCAATAGATAGGTCTTCAAAACAACAGTTTTTTTTTTCTATGATCATATGTTCAGAGTTTGGAACCCTAAGGGGCTATATAAAAATCCTATTACTATAATTATTAACTTAATTTGGCACATTTCTTTGTGGTAAACTGTACTGAAATATTGTATAAAAATCAATATGCAACCATTATTGAGAAAAGGGATATCTTTCACCAGGCTTAACATGGTAGTGCCAAATTACAAGCCTTTAGCTCCGTCACCTCACAGGAAGCTAGTGACTAAGCAACTGTACCATGCCATAGCAACAAACAAAGTGGCTTTGTTTTGAGCTAGACTCTTGGCTATGCTACGCTGGCGGTTGAGGATGGATCAGTTGTGGTCAGATGGGCAGATGGCCTCCACAGACACTGACTCAGAACTCAGACCTCAAACACACAACAAAACACAGACAGACCCTCAGCAATATCCACTTTTTTGCCATTAAAACAGGGACATAAGGGAGCTGGGACATCTATGAATATAGAAGATTTACATGTTAATATAAGAGAATGTAAAGTTTGCAATCATCATATACAATAATACAAAACCAAACTGGCAATATGGTTCTTTATAGGTTCCCAATTTGCAGATAAATGGTAAAAAGTACAGTTTAGATATGCCCACAATGATCTGTCCCACAAGAAACTTAGAAACCTCTTTTTTTCCCCTAAACCTGCATTTTAATACATTCTGATGCCAGGTATAAAGTACTCTATAATGTATACGTTTTAGTGAAGTATAACATCGAATATTAATAAGTGAGTCCAAACTTTTAGTGTATGTGTGTGTGTGTGTGTGTTTTTTGTTATGAACAATGGCCAGTTCAGTCTGCCGAACATGATACACAGCAATGTCGAATTTCAAAGGTTTGTGGTTCTGAATTAAATTTCATTTTGATTTTCTGTCATAACAGATCCTATTGATAGAGTTTGCAGCAGAAACCTTTTGTTTCTCTAATAGCCTGCATCTTGGCACTTCCATTCAAATAATGCAAAACGTTCCATCAGTCCAGTCAGCAATGCACTATGCTAAGAACGGTCTTGAATCGTTGGTTAATTCATTTGAACAATAGCAGAGGAGCTAAGTTAACCTTACAGCTAATGCAGAAACCCTCATTCGCCATAGTTCAAATGCATTTTGGTGGCAATCACAGGTGGATGACCATTTTTAAGACTTCCCTGCAAATTTAGGACACTGTGCAAGATGCGGTCAATTTGGCCTTTCTCCCCCTGCAGGAGCATTAGGACACTGCTCAATAAAAAAGTCATTAGTCACCCACAAAATCAATTAATGACTCCAAGGGGCCCGGGCCTGAACTTGCACATGCCCCAGCTTCTTCCTTCCACCAGCAGGCCTATTTAGTCATTCTCACCTACACTTAGACTATCGTGCAGAAGAGGAACCCTGCTAAATAAGCCAGAAGAACATCCTGGAAAATGGGGACATTCATGCACAAGGCGACATGCAGGGAAGTATCTTCAGATAAATAAATTAGCAGCCATTGAATGAAAAGCTCCCAAACGAGGCCTGCTGGAGGAGAGGAATGATGGTCCAGACACACTTTGCATCTAAACCTCGTTAACCACACTGACGAAGTACACAGAAGTTCCACTTGGGAACACATCCCTTTGGGTTTGCTGGTGCCCCATTTCATCCATTACCATGATCTCAAAGAGTTTCTGTGGTTGCAAAAAGTGGCACAGACCCAGTCCAGAACCTTCACAGTATCGACCATTATATTGCTTATTTCTGTTGCGGTTTCACGGCATAGGGTAATGGCAGTGAAGATGAGCATGATGGGAACTTCTTGCACTTTGAACCACAGTGCTGAGTTCAGAAATGTCCCCAGTGATCATCATCAGTGCACATTTGTACCGAAAGTAATAGAATAATAAAAGAAAGTACAGACCTATGTATGCATGAAATCTTTCCTTTTGTTGCTTCTGAAACACTTTAAGAGCTATCCTGAAACAGGGTTAGGCTTAACAGGTGATGTACCTAACACAAGAAACATTTACAAGTAGAATATGTGTTCTTGACAGCAGTTACCATTAATTGACTTTTCATCCCTTGTTGGCATGTCATTGGCTTTAACGCTACTCCAGGATGACTTAATGGTGGTGCCACATATTAGCATACTGGTAGCACAAAGGATATTCATGTTCAGGACTGTACGTCCTAACTGGTCAGTAGCACGTGGATACAGGACATAAATCACTGGTAAATGCATCTTAAAGAGAATCTGTCATGTGCATGCTAGCATGTGGCAATATTATCAGTTAATATTTCTATCACTGCAAAATCCTATGAAAGCCACAACTGTAGGAAGAACAAATAAGGGTAGCTACAATCAAGAAAACATAAAGCATGGCTAGAAAGATAGGCAATGATCTCAGAGGACTACTTCCTCTTGTATTCTAGCTTGTAAAGTTTAATGAATTTGCTGGTATAGAGTTAAAAGCTTATGTCCTTCTTACTACCAACAGCTATCCTAAAGTTCTTTTATGTAACTTGTAACCATATACAGTGCCAGCCACCATTCGGGTCTATAAGACAGCAGACAAACCTTCGGTTGCTGAGCGATTAGCGCATTTAGTTACAATCCGAAAGAGGAACAAAAGAGACTCCGATCAAGAGACACTGTGCAATCAATGGTAACACCCACCTTCCCTGTCCCTCTCTCTGTCTAACCCAGTCTATTCAAGCTTTATGAAACACAAATCAATATCCCCAGTCTGCCACCAGCAGGTCCATGCTTACCCTCCCAATAGCGGATCTATGCTAGGCAGCTGAGGCCTAAGTGAGGAGAATTACAGTATATCAATGTACCCACAACAAGTACTAGCATTTACACCCAATCAAGCTTGCTATTGACCTGTTCAAGATTAGGCTTCACAGATGCACATCTAAGCTACTGCGGAAGCCAGTAGAAACGTGTCAAAGAAAGAGAACAGCAAAGGGAACAAAGACCACGTCTTGAGAAGGAGAAAGCATAGAAGGAAATGCAGGAGCGATTAAACAGACCAGGGGAAGAAAGGGAGAAAGGAGAAGAGAAGAGAATAAAAGGAAATGAAGGAGCTTTATTAAAGATCCTCTTCCTGTGCCGCGGATGTCGCGTGTAGCACAGGGACGAGCAGATCAAACGCCGGGTCTGTCCCTCTGATCGTAGGCCAGTCCGCCACATGGCTCAGGCTCCCCTGGGATGTATCCAGGGAGGGGAGGGGAGCATGAGACAGAGAAGAAGCCGTGCAGGACTGAACGACTCGGAAGTCAGTCTGAAATTTTCCGGAAGGCCCAGGCATCACAACCTCAGAGACAGGCCTACCAGAGCAGGGAACAATGGCCTGCGATGGATGGCACAGAAAAAATTTGACACGTTTTAAAAATAAAGGTGCAAGCAATTTCTCAGTTGACAGCTTTTTACAGAGCTACTTTTGTAAATGAGATGTGCGTGTTTTAGGAAACTCCACTCAATACTGATTCAGTACCTATTCAATTATTCTCTATTTAGTAACACGGTATGTTTAAGCTAAGATGCATTTAGGAAGAGCCTATGTGTCTTATAGAGCCTGTTAACACAAGTGACAATTCTTCACCATTATACTACTATATACTCTATCTGTGGTCTGTCTGTGTTTCTTAACGCTCATTATTACATTTTAGTTTCTCACTGTCATAACTACATGAATAATATATATCATAGTATGATTAAATAATTAGCATACATTAGAATCAATAACCATAGTACCCTGGGCTCAAGCTATGACATTGTGCCCTTTGTGGTACCTGTATTTCATGCAGGGAAACCCACTGACGATATAACTTACTTCAACCTTGAGCTTAATAAGTGACCGATCTCCCGAAGCTGCTTTGACAACAGATCAAACTGTACACCACCCCTGACACTCTAGCTCTGCAAAATGTGTGAGCAGATGCGACAGCCGTAAAATGATAAAGGAGAAAGCAATGCTCCTCTCAAGACCAGACGGTATGGTGTTTTCATGCCTGCGGTGGAATGAACAGTCCATGGGGTGAAAATTCCCTATGTCATGAGTAGTGCCTGAAACAATGACTGTCCTGTTCTGCAGAAACGCAAATGTTGAACAAAGATGCAGTTGATTATAAGAAACAGAGAGAGTGTGTGACATCATGAAGAGAGAGACATGGATAAACAAATACTGTCTCCTTCTGTTTCTCTATCTGCCCTACCTCTTATCTCTCTTCTCATTTGCTCTTTGTTTCCTTTTCTTCAAACCCTACCTAAAGGCACAAAGGCATCCCTAACTAGCAATAATTTGAGCGTTTTATGTGTTAATTTTCCCCTTTTTTACAGATTCCAATTTTTCAAGACGATTGCTTTCAGAATTTTCCACAGATCAGTTATAAAGGCTGGTTAAATTTTCTGCTTCTCACAATTGTAGTGCTTATGCTTCTCATCAGTCCATGAATGCTTGCTTACTTCACATGCAATAGTGTCTTAAAAACTACACATCCTTTTAGGTCCATGCTGTTGTCCTCTCACAATGGAAAGATAGGCCCTGTTTATCTGACAGAGACAGAATATCTCATCAGGGATACCTCATTTAGCTGCTGTAGGTGTACATTAAAAATCAATCAGCAGCTAATATGTTGTTGGGTAGTTTGGGTAAGTTTCTCTCTATAGAGATTAACAATGTCAGTGATATATTTGAGAAAAACCTTTTTGGTGAAAAGAACCCAAAGCTGTAACTGGGCAGAGAAATGGAAGAGTAAAAGTCCAATTCTTATAACAATGCTTTGCTAGGGAAATCACATAAGCCGTGCTTGTGTGCTGTGTAATTAACTTAGTAATTAAAGTTGAATGCTAATATTTAGAATGTGCAGTTATTATACGAACATTTACATTATATTATATATTAGATTTGCACCACTGTATCAGGTCAATATAAAAAGAAAATGCTGGATCAATCAGAGAATCTGTTCCTATTTAAATCACTTACTCATATTGTGTGATGTAATTTTGTTAGCTGTATTTCATCCTGTAACGTAGCCGAGTGTTTGAGTACTTTGAGCATGACAATCCACTTCTTGCAAAGGTGCCAAAATCTCATTTGATAGCCAAAGTTTGAGCATCACTTTCTGTATCAGAAAAGAAAGACTGGTAGAAATAGGCCACCACTAATTCTGAATACTGTAGCAAAATGCCAATAATAACTCTCTGAGTTATTATCTGAGAGTTAAAGTGGCTGAATCGGCTCATTGGATATATGGTCTACCATTGCATGCGGACCCCAATTCCACCCTGCTGGGCTGTGCAAGACAGGGTGGTGAGGCACAAGTCCAGACTTTTCTGTCCGCTGCCAGACGGTGGACGAGCAAGACTCTCTCTGGTGCATCAGTGAGGCGCTGTGACTAAACATAGACTGCCGCTCTGCCACGTCCGCGTCGCTTCTCTGACTAAGCATAGCTCAACCATCTCCCCCTTCTCTACACGCACACGAGTGCGTACTCATGCCAGGCGCCCAGCCGACTGTGCTGGAAACAGGTGGCACTAACTGCGCCCAGGAGGCGAGCCAAGAGGAGCTGAATCATACTGACATAATTACTCCAGCAGACGCAAAAGCATTCTCACAGTCGTGAGCTGCACGTCTGCTATAAATGGAGATGTGATAAGCGAGAGGGGAAGCTTGGGGGCATGCGTATGGGCAAAGAAGAGATATGGGGCTTGGGGTTCTCACTAGTTTGAGTCACTTGTCTAACAAATGAACTGTAAATAACAAAGCACTAGTTTGAGCATACTAGCATACTAACCGTGCTCATTTCTCACCATTCAAAGACATCTGAAATGAAACACCTACGTGATAAAATGCACTGCCGTTTCGAGTTACAGACCCATTATTGGACAGATATTCCTCAAGTTGAGCAGTGCAGTTCTGGACAAGAGAAAACAGACAAAAGCTTCTCAAGATTGACAAGATGCAAAGGTAACTGAGAAGTAACTGATGAAAGAAGCTAAGCTCTGAGTTGGAGTGGTGGAAAAAAATAGGCTAGCTATAACCATGTCTTAAAGAAGACTAAAGTACTGCAGCATTTTAAGGACATCCCTTGCTGAAGGACATCGCTAACAAAGTAACATGCAAACTCTTTATGCAAGATGTACCTACCATCCAACGTTAAACACAGTAAACCATGTGAAACGGCAGAGCATCATAGTTGCTTAGTAGCATAGCTAGGCAGCCATTCTGCAGTTATCTGAGCAGATGCATGTAAAATTTAAAACATAAGTAATATATATTTCTACCAGGGCCATCCCATCTACAGTGGCGAAGATAACCACAGCTCATTTGCTGTATCCAAGATTAGGATTCAAGATTAACTCTGGTCAGGTAGACACGGAAATGAGCAATTACTGACAGCACTGCAGATGTCCATATGGTAGCCCAACATTGCATGTCAACAAAACTTAAATCTTGCATTCATTTGCAGTGCTCTATTATGGACCTTTAAATGATTTTTATATGCTTTTGATGTGATTAAATCATCACTGAGACTCAAGACAGTGGTCAAAAAAATAACATTATATAATTATAATTAATACTATAAAAACAACAACAAATAGGTAAATCTTATTTTACAGCCACCTGCATTTTAATGGCAAAAATCAGGCACAGCTCTAAAAGAGTAAAGACAGTTTGTATGAGAAATGGAGTAAGATCCAAATAATATCAGAACTGATACTGTGAAAAAGAACGGTTTCAGGTTCTTTCAAATGTTTATGGGTGAAAACAGCACTGTCATTCCTAGATGGTTAGTTTTTAGCACTAGTTGGTTGTATCACTCTGTATCACAAGGCCACAAGTCTAGACCCTGAATCTATTTTCTAGTCCTGAGGAATCTACCTACAGGTAATTAATTTAACTCATCATTGAAACTGACAAATCATCAACTCTCATACCCATGAATGACTACAAATCAAGGATTAAATTGTAAATTCCAGATCATCTGTTTACACATGTCCAATTTCTAACTTTGCCTTCATTCTGCTGTCTCTAGTAGGAACAAATATCAAGGAAATAAACGAGTGTACCGTTTCAAATAAAGTATTTCTTCTGATTACTATTGGTAATCAACACATCGCTTAGCTCCTTATATGAATGAATTCATTAAACTTGGTACTTGGTAGTTCGTACTGCCTCCTGTTACCGGAAATCGTCAGTCGTCATTGAAAATGAAAAATCTCCAGCCATTTTGCCATGTTGCGTGACTGCTGCTGTGAATGCAGGATAATAAACAGCTTCCCTGTACCATGGAATGCACCAGCTACTTCATATGGGTCACCCACTCAATAGAGCCACTAAATGGGTGTACGGTTACAGTTTATGTTGTCATACACAGTGTGTCTGGATTATTTAACCCTGGTCCTGTAAGGCCAGCTTGAAGCACAGTTCAGTCAAACGTATCTAATTCAACCCTGTTAATTACCAGGTTTAGTTGAAGTATATGAGAATTATGAATGAGAATGAGAATTATTCAACCGTGCTTCACACGACCCCTCCAGGACCGATCGTGAAACACCCTTGATCTACACCATTTGTAACCACAAGACCGCTGTTGACCAGATATTATTTGGATGGTGAACCATTCTCAGCACAGCAGTGACACCAACATGGTAGTGTTGTACTAGTGTGTTTGACACTGATATGAGTGTCTGTTGCCAGAGAATTTATCCAGCTCAGAGTGGTTTTGTGGTCAGAAAATGTGCATTGATGATGCACTAGAGGATGGCTTACAACAGACAAATGGAATTGCTACAGCCTCTAACAGCAGCTAAACAAGGTGAATTTATAGTTGGAGATTAGAGAGAATAAAGAGCTGTGTCTAATTTGCACACTGTACTACACAATATGCACATATTATAACATTATTATAATATTACATTATTAGTATCATATTTCAAGTAATGTATTTATTATCTGGGCTATATCTTGGACCACAGTTTCACAGTTTTCAATTTCCTTCTCAAACTGATACGCACCATTTTACAATTACCAGGTGCAGCTGAAGTGCAGAAACAGGAAAATCACTAAATTGGTCTGGACTGTTTCCGATTAATGGTTTAAAGTAAATGTGAATTTACATTTTACCTCGGGGATATGTACGCTACTGTTTAAAAGTTTGGGCCCAACTTGATTAATACGAAAACTGAAGATATGCATATAGAATTTCTTTCTTTGTCATTTCTTGTTAAATTGAGCTGTAAGTGATGTCATCACAACTGAGAAATCTGTACAAATCTGTAATATTAAGAATTAATTTAATTTAGGAAACTGAACAATACAGTTTATTATTTGATAACATTTTCATTTTTATACCTAATTTTATGTTGCTTCTGTAATACCTTAAACTGTGGTTTATGTTTTGCTGTCTAGTTTATAGTATTTCAAAATGACAATTAATGAGTTAATATTGGATAACAATTATTAATATGAAAAGTAACCCCACACTTTTGAAAGGACAGAGTATCACCCCTGGCAGCTGGTTTGTTGAAAGAGCAAAGAAAAACAAAAACAAATGTCCTTAAAATTATATTATCAACCGTGTCTAACACAAACATACATAAACTAACAAAGTTCAACTTACAGAAAAGGCCTTTAGGTTTAGGTAGACTGTCCAGATCAAAGAAATACTCCAGCATCTCTCAACTTTAATAAATAATAGACAAAGTGTGTATTTGAATTGGAGCTAATATACAAGTGTAAAAGCAGTTGAAACTGTCGTTTAATATCAGTTAGCAGTATATTGTAGTCAACAAGTTTTCTGTTAAAAACTGTCAAGCTAAAAGTCTGACAGTGAAGTTTTTATATATACATTTTTTGCCCTTCGTTTTGTCCTCTTGTGTGAGTTGATACTGAGGAGGAAGGAAGCCACAGCTGTAAGGATACCGTTAGGAACTCTCAGTCCGGGCTTAACTGACAGGTTCCTTGTGACATCTCATGAAACACACACACACACACACACACACACACACACCCACACACCCTTGGCTAATAATTAAAGCTGCTTGAGGATGTGCCACAAAAAAGTGACCCCATCCTTTAACAAAACTGGCAATCATTTAACAGTGGAACAGTTTAATGGAAGCCTTAGTGTGGACACATTGGCTGGTAGTAGATACCTGCAACTACAGTTTGGCCACATACCACAAACAATGGCCTAGGGGCATATTTCATCATATTAATTTAAATTAGGGTTTGTATATATTCAACACAGGAGAATTAGAGCAAAAATAAGCTGAAACCTGTTGTGTCTAATTACAAGTTGGTCATTTTTGGGGCAAATAATTTTTTTTTGAGTCAATCATTTATTATTTATAGAGAGTCTATATAAGTACTTCAAATAAACCAAACTAAAATAAAACATTCTTCTTTCTGCCAACAACTGGTGGGCATCTGCGTGTATGACTATGTGATTCTTGCTTGCACCTGTTTTTGTGTTTCTGACTTGGAGTTCATGCTCTCTTTCACTGCTTGTGGATGAATAAGCCTATGGTTAGACTGCTTTGCATGTTGGTGAGGAACTGCGGCTCGTCAAGTAGCCACAGTCACCGCTAAGTTACCACAGGCCAGCCACTGCTAATGATTCCGCATGTAACTGTAGACAACAATCTTACAGCTCAGAGCAGCAACTCCACCAGAAGGCAACAGTTAAGACACATAACCAAACATTTTCCACCTTTGTATTTTCAAGCCTTCGCAACTGTTTACATGTTTCTGCCATTTGAAAATGTCTGCCACTCCTTATATTGTGCAACCATTACAAGATCAACAAGAATGGCTTGAAATTAACACACGACAAAACTGATTACGTTAACTTACAATGAAGTTTAAAGAGCTCCAAGGTTAGCATATATACAGTATCCTGTAGGGTATTATAAAGTGTCTTATGTTTTATGTCTATTTAAATGCAGGTTTTGTTTCTGATTCCAACTCAAGTAGGTTTATTATTGGTAAATGTTCATAAATCTGAGAGGATGAGAAAATGATGCAAAGCCATGTATCTGAGCAGTGAGCATTCCTGTGGTGTATATGTGAAGGCACTAGCAGTAATTAAGGTTGCTATGATCCTTTTGCACATTTCCTGTGTACCTAACGCAGCCAGGTGTACTGAAAGAGTGAGAGTAAGAGCAGGAGGCATGCCTGCACCTTGCAACTGCACCCCTTTCCTGCCAAGCTCTGAAGCAAAGCCTATTCCGCTTTTTAGATAAAAAAGGCACACAGTTAAAAAAGAAACTCGGAAAAGTTCTGATTGACAGCAATACGGTTATTTCGAACAAAAAAACAACGTCTCCCTCGCAACCATGGGCTTGCCGGCTGACAGGAAAGGGGGATGGGGGTGGGAGGAGATGAAGTTTGAGTTCACAACCTCTTATCTGCACCAGCAAAAGCTTCTCTGTGGTTTTGTGCATTCGAGTTTACTCCGTGGAGCCTCTCTGTCTTTCTCCCCTCTCGCACTTTTATGACACTGTGAGAGTGCATGCTTTGTCCAATGTTTGACACATGGCCCTGAGCCCATCGGGCCCTTTAGGAAGAATAGAGGATGTAAAATGACTCTTACATTAAACTACAAACAAATGACAAGCCACTTTCTGGTTTGCTTGCATATAAGAAATTATATTTCTAAGAAATCAGAAATTAAACAGAATACAGCACACAATCCCAAGCCCAATTCAGGGAATGCTGACACAGTGAATAGGACCAAGCACAGCCACAAAGCGGGAGGTCTCGGAGAGTACAAGCTGTTGATGTGATATGATGTGGACAGTCACTCGAAGGGTACAATGTGTTGATTAGTATTTCTGCTTTCATTAATATGAGCTTTCTCAAAGCAGTGAGGGGGTAATAATAGATTAATAGTATTAATAGTAATTAGCAGTAGTTAATAGTAATTAATAGTTAATGAATATGAATATGAATAAGATTAAATGCCATCATATATCCTGGGATCAATGAACTGAACTATGATAAGCATTTGGAAAAAAAAATTGTCCTCCATCCTTGATGGGAGATGGATAAAGGAGAAACTGTAAAGTTTATACATAGATGTTCTGAGTTTGTACATGCTGTTTCTGTGTAGTGTTCATGGAACGTAATGCTTTTATATAGACAAGGCATCACACACTTCTGCACAGTAATCACCTGGTCACATACTGTAAGATGTGTAAACAGTGATCAGCAACTTTCATGTGTAGTGTGATGACATTGTGAATGTGTTCACTCGTTCCACTTACGTTTTACTAATGAACTAGTAAGGCAAGAAGTGCATCCTGAGTAAAAAGAAAAAGCCTATTGGCCATACACTGCGGTCACTAATGGTTTCAGATGGGTACCAGTGCAATAGATTTTCTTCCATTTACAGCAAATTCACATTTACTATTAGCAAATGTAAAGCAGTTATGCATATATAAAACCTATGTAGCAGCAGATATGTACTATGATGTGCAGAACACAGAAGGGAATGTGTTGCAGTAAATAACATCTTGACTGTAATGTTTTAATGATTAACCCACTGATTTTTCCATCCGGTCCATAAAACTTTTAAGGCCAGCCTGGTTTCTCTGTATTCTGTTCATTTTGGGCTCATTCCAGTTTGTGTAGTTGTTTGCAGCAACAACAGAATATGGTGTAGGCCTACTTAAAAGCAGGCTCCAGACAAGCTTCTATCTTATAGCATTTATCTAATGCAGCTATATTCTGTTATATAAATGTACTAAAGTGGAAATGTGCAGAAATGTGCACTCAGCAGAAAGAGACAACTAAGAAATGTTCTCAACCAATCATATTATGGAATAACTACTGTATATACCAAAGTAAAGTATCTAGGTGAAACCCCAATTTTCAGATGTTCTACAAGAGAAAAAATGTATCACTAACATTCTCATAGACCTTTTTTTTTAAACAGCAGATATTCTAACTGCTCCAGTGCTAGTGGCCGAATGGTACTAATCATGCTTAGTACTATAAAGTTCCCCCCTAGACATATATTTTGTTCCAAATGATGCTTCAGTCTCTATAACCTGGTTCTGTTGTTCTCATTTTACCTGTGAATGTTTGTTGATAGGGCCAACTAAGGCATAAAAACATCTTATAGCTTGGCTGTTGCCATGACCACCACAGTGAAAAATGTTATCAACAGTCGATCACATCACTTTGCAGTTACGTTAACTTTACAAGTCATTTCATTGCCTCAGTATTTGATGCTGAAAAAAGAAATGATAAAGCAAAGTGTGCCACAATCTCCATGACATTTACATGTGCACACCCACTGTCTGTTCTAATTCCATGGATAACCATGACACTGTCAGAAGAAGCAAATAAAAAAATATGCAGAATTTGTTTTAGTTGCATCTAACAATGCAGAATTGCTATCTGTAACAAGCTGAACCACAACATTTCAGTTTAATTTGAGGTTTAACTAAATCAATAGCCACCCAGCCAAGCTGTTGATGTGATATGATGTGGTCAGTCAATCGATGCTCCTTCTTTGAGTATCTAATGGACTTCTTGGAGTAGATTATTTTAATTAATGTTTGGCAATAGTACTTTTCCACCTACATTTCCTGTTTGCCTCTAGGATTAGGCTTTCAGCTTCACACTAGCCACAACTGTCTTTGGAGATCAAAAGTGTTGTGTAAATTAGTACTAATGGAAATGTGGAGAAGGAAAGAGGTAAAGTTGAGTGACAGAATGAAATAAGGTAGTTTTATTAGGAAAAAAGGAGAGTGGGATGTATTAAAAGGGAAAGGGGCAAAGTGCTAAATACTTAAGCCTGCATGTCAGCTCAAAGCAACTTGTCCTGCAGGCTGGTGTTAAATTGGCTTAGAGCAGAGAGTCTCTCCAAAATCTCTCCAACAAGTTTGGCTGTAGTTTCCAAATATACCATATCACAAAAACAGACAAACAAAAAAAATTCACCAGCTCTGGCTAACAATTACAATGAACTTTAAGGGATCTACTTTTTTTTAAACTATCCTGTGGTTAAAAACTTGGAAAAGTCACTATATTACTTGTACAGTCCATGTTGCCCGCCTAAACCTAGATCACTCGGTCCCCAACATCCATTTTTCAGTACATGTATCTGTGTTCTTGGAGCCTTGCGTCCAGCGGTGGCGCCTTCTGCTACCTCCCTGTCCCACTCCTGTCCGACAGTGGGGCTCGATAGCAGCCTGCCAGCTTGTCTAGTGGACAGCAAGCTCAATATCTGCAGTACTGAAGATCTCCAGTCAGCGAGTCCCTGTAAAGGAAGCAGGCCAGTGGGGGCAAAAATCCATCCAGTCCGAGCAATACACTGGGCGCAGTCAGGACAGGAAATTCAATAGATCCCGAGCCACTGACCAACAGCATGGCTCCTGCTGTCACCCGAGTCTTTTATAGTGACATCAGCATTTATTGGTATTCTACACTGAAGTGGATCAGGTATTATTGCCTCAGATGGTACAGGAATGCATCTACGCCACTCTGAAGGAGTGCACCCAGCTAAGCCTTCACTATATAGTTCTCTCCAACAGCATAATGGAGGAGGAGGAGTAGCAGCATTAGCATATTACTGTGCTCCACAAACAAAGCATTACATTTGCATCAGTGTGTTGAAAGATGTATTAACAAGCCTTAAGTGAATTAATTTACTGCTGGTGTCACCTAAAAGCTATTCACACAACATGCCGGGTAAAATATGAGCATCGATCATACTCACCTAGTGCATGGGTCACACTAAGTCTTCAACTAAAGACAAATGAAGGAATTATAGTCCTTTGTAAGTCCCTTTTCAAATTTGTGGGGACCTGAGAGGGTGGCCAGCTTCCTTCTAGGGTGCCTGCGGATGCTGATAACCAGAATCAGCAATGGGCAGGCGTTCGGCCACTAGGATACAGGCCCTTCGGCTCCAGCCTCCAGTGTAGGACATGAGGCCTGGGGACAGCCATAAATCCCTCGTGAGGGAGGTTGTGGTCCACAGGAGCATAAAAACAACCTTATAAAGCTATCACCTTTAGCTAAACACCCATAGATATATGGGCCGGAAACTGGGCCTGGCGGTGCCAGAAGGGATGGATGGAAATTTGGAGAAGGAAAGAGGTAAAGATGAGTGTCAGAATGAATTAAGGTAGTTTTGTTGGGTAAAAGTGAGAGTGGGGTGGATTAGAAGTTCTGATAATAGAAGAAAAGGGGAGCAAAGTGATGAATACTAAAGCATGTTACCCCAGAACAACTTGTCCTGGGGGCTGGTGCTGTGTGCCTAGAGCCGAAAGCCTCTCAAAACTCTCCCCAACAAGTTTTGGATATATTATATATATATATATATATATATTATATATATATATATATATATTCAAATATACAATATAGCAAAAAAAAAACCCCAAAAAAACAAGCAAGCTTCTGATGCATCATGTGTTTTTAATGGGTCAAAAATAGTATATGGGACTGATGTGCCACAATGGCTTTGAAGTGCCTAAATTTTTCTAAGAATCATGACCATATGCACCTTCATGAAGCCAACTGGCTTTCGTTTTTGCAAACTCAACAATCTGCAAAAAATGTTTTGGCCAAAATATAAAAATTTAATTTATTTCTATGATCCTCTAGCTCCCAAGACCGTACGTTTATAGCCACTCCACTAGGTTACTAAGGACAACATTAGTCCAAACACAGCAACCTGACAGTGTGCGGTGTGTGAAAGGCTTGCACTATGAGAACTTCTCCATGGTCCTACTTAGATAACTAGTAAAAAGCATAAGCACTACATATCATTTTAATAGATGTGAGTTCTGACTAACAAAGTTGAGATCAACATAAAAGATTAGAGCCCAAACTGAAACTGCTACGTGCTTAGCGGTTTTACATTCTATACGTGCAGATAGAAAGGGCGTGTATGCGTGGAAGATTTTAAGACTGGGGTGATGTGATGAATCGAAACCACAGAAATGATGAGTAGAGAATCCTTACATGTGCGCAGGCCTGCTTATGCACTGCTAGTGCAAAGAAGAAAGGTACCAGGAAACCACAAAGACCAAAACCCACCAATCACGTCGCCATGCAATTCCACGGTAAGCCAAGTTGCTGCACATCCACTTCATACGTTTCACTCGTTTGGAAACAACAATTCCCTATAGATGAGTTTATAATTAATTCAATTGAAAATTATTTGTGAGGAGGGCCATCACAAGAGTCTCATGGATGCAGGGCTAAGCCTTTAGCAAAGGTGGTCTGGAGGCAGGCATCCTCTCCTGGAGAATGTATAAATGGCTCCAAAATGTCCATTCATCATAAAATTTAAGAGGAGTAACAGGTGAAAAATATGTCAAGAAAAGGCTAGTTAGCTCATGGATGATCTGTTTCTTCATAGGTTTAATATTAATATCTATTATTTACTAATTATAGTTATCAAATTGATATCTGTCCAGCAACAGAGAAAGTGTTAATGTCAAACAATGCTATCTCCTCTTTCTTAGATAAGCTTGTTATGTTTCAGAAACTTGGTGACATTTGATAAAACAAAAATAGTATTTTCTTAATATTTTTAGTAAGTCCCACAAATGAGGATGTATTACTGGAAATTACAAATTCAGTATTTATTTCACCTGAGAGCCTAAACAACACTCACTTGTTTAATTCTTGATCGCAATATTTTTAAGACCTGCTTCATCAGCTCAGTCAGGCTCAGTCTTCTCTCCCTCTCCTTAGCCATGCTTGTTTTTTTTAATAAAGTCAAATTTAAAAGAACTACAAGATCAACCAGTTCATTTCTTTTTGTTTGAAATCCAAAAAATTATCTCACCTGAATTTCCACTGAGCTGTCACCTCTTAATTTTAGTCTACAGATTTACACCCTGCCCTTGTGACTTTGGAGACAAGACAGTACAGTTGAATAATGTTAAATAAATGCAAAATATTGCTTATAATTTATACTATATTAACATACAGTGATTAAGTCATCCTTAAATTGGCCTAGCAATGCCCCCAATGGAAATCTAATAAATAATGAGTTTGTTATTAATGAAACGGGAGTATAAAGACAACAAGGACATCCTGATCACCTTTTACTGCAATGGCTTGATGAAAAATCGAATTCACACAATTGTTCACTTAGCCCAGATGTAGTCGAGTAGTCAAGACATTTTCCATAAATGCATGCCTAAAATTTCTCTCAAGCTACATGGAGGTCATCAATAAGCTCACGCAGACTTGTCAGTTTGGCTCAGGGCACAATATAAGTTACAGTGAACTATAGAAATAAATAACTTGACTGCCTCACAGAATCCAACTTCCTTTCAAGTGTGCCGCACATCCTTATGATAGCTGGTGTTCATTCACAATTTCTGTTTTTTTGCTACTTATAAAGACAAAAGACTGACAATTAAAAATGAACAGTTTACTTTTTGTAGATAACAGTTTATTTCGCAAAAAACCAAAAACCCCAGAAATCGCGAATGTAATCTGTAGCATCCATATGATTGTGGGAAATTTCAAAGAGTTGAGATTTGGCACAACATTTATTTAAAGAGGCTGTCTGCAGCATTCAGCTATACAGTATGTATTTTTAGTGCATAGTATATCAATGGGTGCTCTAAACCACATCGACAAGTCTCCACGACCCTAATAAGGAACAGGACATGGGTTTGAAAGATCTCTTGTGGAGGTATATAGAGAAAAGATTTGGGTGTCCATTGATTTCACCAATCCATTTCAGAGTATAGCACTGGAAACCAATGGAACATTTAGGCAAACTAAACTAGATGTTAATACCAGGTACATGTTTTCAGTTTCATGCTTCTACATGTGTATAAGGTGATGTATTAGAGAATGCATTGCTCATATACAGAAAATTATACAGATGCCATGTGCTGTTCCTTGTATCCAGAATAACATAAATGGCCTAACAACACTCATGAGATGTACACATACACCATGAAACAGTGACAATGTGAGATTATGCTTTAACAAAAAAAAGTGTATTTGCATGTGCAGTGCAGTGGCTCTTAGTCAAACAGTGTTTCCCAGCCCTGGTCCTGGACACTCACTGCTTTCACAAATCCACTTAAACCCAGTAAGGAGTTCTCGATTGTGGTCCTGGAGTACCGCTGCCCTGCACTTTTCTCCCAGAATACTTATGCAACATATAAACTCATTAACAAACATTTCCACAGGTAAAACAGGACAACACCACAACATGCAGGACAGGTGCACTCCAGGATCAGGACTGTGTGTGTACAGATGTGTGTTCTCTGTAGAAAACTTTTTCTTCATGAACAAAGCATATCATTTTCCCAGAGGTGCCCAAACCTATATCTACGACTCTATTATGAAATAGCACTTGACCATCATGTTCATGTGTACTAAAACTACCTAATCAGGCATCATGGTAGTCTGTTATTAGTTAATCTGTATTTTCCATGAATTGAAGTGTTGATAAAGCATGCATTGCTAACTTTTTTATGTTAACTACATAATAAATACCTGCAATAATTAATGTTTGTTCAATTGTTGTTCAAACTACATATAAGGGTAACACTTTATTGTGATGGTCCACTATAATTGTTTTGTAGATAATGCCTTGTCTTTAACTTAACAGTAATATCCGTTAAATTCAGTCTTACTTTACTCTAACCTAAACCCTAACCATCAACCAAACACTCTAAACCTTAAAACTTAAATAGCAAAACCTGGATCCAAACTTAAACCAAGCACTCACTTTAACCCTAACATTAAGCACAACACAAAAACTAAACACAGACCAAAAATGGTTCTTCTATGGCATCACTTTAAAGAATCCTATTAGACACCTTTATTTTATATTTAAGAGTGAAACTGTAACCTCACACTCAGCCCAAATTTTAAACCTAAAACATGTGCTAATTATTCAGTTGTGTATTGTTTGCCAAGTTAACCAATCCAGTTAATACAGCATACTGGCCCTCCATTAACAGATTTTAGGGGCTTTCAACTGTCACCTCATGAAGCACTGTGGACAGAGGCCGTCTTGTCTGTGAAAAACAGAAAAGTTCCTCCGAGGCTGCTGGTTGGTAAGCACATGCGAACATGCGTTGAGTGCGACTGATAAACTTCCTGTGTTAACTGACAGTGTTAGCAAGGCACGCTAAATGTGCATGCACTAAAGAGCCAGGAAACAAAAACAAGGCTGCAGATCTCTTTCACACAGACCTCACAGTCAAGCTTGTATCTGAAGAACGGTACACTCCATTCTTAATAAAAAAAAACTTTTTAGCTACATTTATATAAGCAAACTTAACAAACGTCCCGACAATGAAGGGATGTGATGATATGCATGTATACAGACTCTACACAGTTTACTCTAAAGACTACAAATGACAGACAATAGCAACAAACCACACTGGATACAGTTTTAAGATCTGATACACGATTCTGAACTGTTTTTTTTCCAACAGATGAAATCTTCTTTCATCACATTTCACTAAATCATCACATGCAAAATATCTGCTTCTCAACATTAAACCTTATATATAGTATCATCTGCAATATAATAACAAAGAACAGCAGGATTTGACATAGTTTTGTATTTCATAAAGACCCGGTAGAGCAAAAACATCCTCGGAACACTTCTATGGATGCTTAACATAGTGCTGTCATTACACAGTGTGTCACACAGACTCATAGATTCATCTCCATTGGTTAGTTTTTTTTTTATCTTGTGAGGCATTTCCCTAGTGTTATACAAACTGAGGCCTATACTGTACAACACAGGCATGAAGAAGCAACATAAATCAGCTAAAATTGGGCCCGTATTGTCACTGACTAAACCTGACTGTCAGGGGTTATAGCTTATTTAAGCTCTTTAATGATTAAAAAATCACTATTTATTCCTCCAACATAAAATATGTTTATGATTTCAAGACAGTACAAAGCAGCATTGTAGAAATGTTTTGCAGTGCAAAGCATTGAACAGCATCATTTGCTAAGTATACAACATTACTCCTCCTGTAATTTTGTTCCAGGTTCTAATAACTGGATTTGTTTATGAGTTCATCTGTCTGCCTGCCTCAATCTCTGTATCATAAAATCCAGCTCCCCTTCTCTTTCCCTGGAAGTACAAGACAGATATTGAATCTGTAGTCCATCCCAGGCGTCTGACACACTAGCAAAGAATGCTTCACCACAGCTTTGATCCTTAACCTCCCTCTTTAACCCAGAGACCTGACTACATAGAAGTCAAAATTCAACATCAACCCAGAGCAGCAATAATCAGTCATAACAACATCTGCTAGCTTGCTAATAGACTCATCCCAAAATGTCCATCATGCAGCAAGATCCAAATGACAATTTACTTTGGATATAGCACTGTTAGTTGAGGATCCGTTTAAACAAACATATATCCTGCACGATACGTTTGTATTTTTCATGTTCAAATAACATAATCCATCGATAACATAAGCAATAGACACAGAAGGGCATTACACTGACTCTATAGAGACCGCTGCATTGTTGATGGTGAAGTGAGGTTAACCAGTGGAACACTCAGTAACCCACAGCCCTGTGGTTTTCAGATTCAGCCACGAGATTTCAGTACACCACTGACACAGCAAACCAACATTTGTGAACTGCTGTTTTGCTTATACATCTCCATCTTGCTTATAAATTTGTGTGTATAAACTGCAGTCAGGGAAGATAAGACAAAAGCTAGTGATCAGTTATTTCAAAAATGTGATTCATAAGTTCTGTCTGACAATCTGGACTTCAAACCTGAACAGGTGCTGACACACTGTAGAAGCCATTGACATAAAAGGCAAGGACTTACCCCTGGCAAAGCAGGACTGATAGGACGAGAAGGTCTCAAAGATGCTGTTTGAGGCCATGGTGAGAGGTTGCTTCTCGAATACACCGTCCTCCTCTTCCCCGGAGTCCAGTGCCTCCAACTTCACCTGGCTCCTAATTTTGAAAGCCTCCGTGCTTTGCCCTGCAAAGACCAATGGAGCCATGATGACATGTCAGAAACTGCGCATAGTCAAAGCTTTAAAGAGTCTAGCTCAGACATCATCCACAGTGGCCCAAATCTGAACAAAATCCCATGGTTACACACCCACACCCTCAACCCCATGGTCGTCCAGTGCTGGTCCAGTTGTGGTGTCGGGGCAGTTGTGTCCTTGCGTGTTGTGCATGTTGTTGTGCACTGAAGATAGTGATCGGCGGTCAGACTGCGGTCGACTGATGCTTACCCTTGTGCAAAAAGAGAAGGAGCAGAAATGTGTCGCTGTGGTTTCTCTCTCTCTCTCTCTCCCTCTCTTTCTCTCTCTCTCTTTCTTTTTTAGTAATCCGGGTGATTCACACTGACATCGACACGTACACTCAGCACCCTCCTTTCCTTAGTTTCTCTCTTTCTATCTTCTGGTTCCCTCTGGTCTATCTTTATCTCACTTTTCTCCAGGGCTCAGAGAGCCGTGACTGGTCACAGTTTTGGTTTGTGGTTGTGGTGGCCCACAGAAAGCTTCTCCCAAAGCAGGCGACAAGTTTAACTCTTCCCTACTATAAAAAAAAAGCAACCTAACCATAACTGCTCAAGCCCTATTGGGCCAAAACGGTCACATGGTCCACTGTGAAGAAAATTTCATTCTGACTTTTTTGTTTTGACGCTTTCTTCAGTATAATTTTGTGGCTTTGCATCACGGCTTGGTCTACCAGCTCTCACCCATCTCCATTCCCTTGACAAGAGGAAACTGATGTGTGTTATTTTCTCACATGCAGGAAGAAACAATGCAACATAGGGTAAAGCAAGTAGAAGTAGGTGAGAGAGCAGCAGTGTTCAGGAGAGCGTATGTGTGTTGAAGAGAGGGTAAGAGAGAAGTGAGTCACTGCACACAAAGTTTAATGCAAATCTCTCTTCAGGAGAGCACACAATTAGCCCTGTGTCTCTGGCATCGTTTGACCGCTTCAGCTTGTCCGAATTTACATGTCATCTTTTCATATCTGTTTCATCTACTTATTTTGCAAGAGAAAAGAATAGTGTGTTTACTTACAGTAACACTGAGTAAAAATGATCACACACTTTGTGTGTTTATGTGGGAAAAGGTTTTGCTTGTTACTGAAAGTATCATTGTTATAACAAAACCACCTGAACACCTGAAATAGAAGCTATCCAGGAGAAGGAACAAACAACATCCATAACCTTTAATGCACAATAAAAGTAACAGGACGTTTCAAGCACATTCTGGTTTGGTTCACTCGTCATGCAATTTTTACACATTTGTAATTACAACTGGCATTTTCAAAATGCAAAAAACATATAGCTTCTATTAGTTTCTATAATTTCAGGTTTATACTTACAGGTTTCACAGCTGGGTACTTAAGCCTATACTCTTAGTTTCACAGGTGGATAATCAAGTCTGACTACTGACCAGATATTCCCCACTGTCCATCATGTGACAAAACAAGCCATTGTGAAGGTCTAATTTTGTGCAAAGAACACCACGTTCGGAAGGGCCTTGTGCAAAATCCCTCAAAGCCCATTATATCACCCTCAGACACCTGCGTCCACTCCCTGCCCCTAGCCCCCCACCTGTAACGTACCCCTTACAACACCTCACCTGCACCACACCTCCTGCACATGCCAAACACACCCACACCTGTGCTCACTTTTCCACACAGCAATTTAGGTATTGGAGTCAAGTATGGTGGGGCGGAGTGTGGCGGTTCGCATCAGCGTGCACGACCAGCTGCTACTCCACCCACGCTAGACTCAGATTTCAAACCAAGACGCAGACACACTCCAGGGCAAAATACTGGTATTTGTGAGTGCTAGATCTCTGCAGGGTTTAACTCTCAGAAGTCAAAAGTTTTTTCTTTATTTTATTCTTCATTTCAAAATACAGTTCTATAATTCCATATGAATTACACAGTCAGTAATGCAATAGTTCTGCATGCAAATACATTTTTCATCAGACATGTTTTATAAGCAAAAAGATTTACAAGCCAAAGACTGAAAGTTTAGAATTTTTACAGAATTTCAATGGAATATCTTTGCTCATTTTAATGAATTTGACTCATTTGGAGTGTGGTCTTAAGCCTATAGACCTATTGAGTGGCCAGCAGAAGACAGGCCATCATACCATCATAGAGCAGATATACAGACAGACACATTAATAATTATTAGAATAAAAACAGTGATGCTTGGTTCTGATATTTGCTAATGGTAATATCATAATATCGCTTGTCTTTAGCGGGAAAAATAAATTTACCCTGAAAAATTACACTGAATGAAGCCCTGTATGAATGTAGTGGTGCAAATAGGAGGACTTTGAGATTGTGGTGAACTGCTAACCCCTAAAGACACAATATAGACACTGTACAGCTGCAGCTTCCGGAGAGATTCTGGTTTTAGGTCGTACACGCTAAAGGGTTAGCCTACAGTGCTTCTGTCTGGTAGGCAAGAATATTGGGAGTGTGTGAAAAAGCCTAAAGACACATTCATTTTTCCACTGTTTTGTTGGGCCACAAATTAAAAGGGCTGGTCAGGCCATACCTGAAACTGGCTCTGACAGCACAAATAGTAATTACTATAAAAGGAACGGAGCAAAGTGCATCTGGTAGGGTCTTGTTTGATATGTGGGACACACAGCTGTATAAAAGAACACACTCCCTGCTGTGTTCCCACGACAACTTGCTGTGGTACTGGACCTCCATTTCCCTTTCCATCACAAAATACTTTTCCTGTTGCTGGACAGTTGATAAAGAAGAAATTCAAGGAATTCATTTGTCACCCCACACCATCATTGCTAAAGCTGCTGTGTTTTCATGTCTTCCATGTTTATCATGTCTCCTTTATTGCTATGACATTGCAATACATTTACTAAGTTACACCAAACAGCACAATTTGATTAAAGATGTATTAAAGTTCTGCTTGTAGGTCACTAAACATGTGTGAAGTGAACATGTGGAGATATTGATGACCTCAGACAGCCGATCCTCACACCACTGTAGTTGAGAGTTTGCAGGCCATCACATTGTGGCGTCTCAATGCATATCCATTTACTTGTATCTTCACAGGTGTAAAAGTTTATGAGGTTGAGCCATTCCTATTGTTTAAGTAATGACATAATCCTACATTAAGTTTTCTAATCACATGTACATTCTACACTCTAAGTCAATAGCTTTGCTGCAGCTCAATAGGTTTTTTAATAAATATGTCCTGGGAAAATTCAAACACAAAATTACAAAATTGAAAGTTTATGATCTGCACTTTAACTGAATTGCTCTGGTTTTAAAAATACTTACATTTATAATGCTGTTTGTTTTGCTAGTGATGACTATGACTTCTAATAGTAAAATATTCCCTTTAATTTGGCACATAAGAAATGAGCACCATCATGAGGACAGGCTGGGAAGTTATTTTGGGTCAAATACTTAAAGTACTTGTTTTTATTTCTTTTGATCAAAAATAATCCACAAGGCTTTCCTAAACATATGCCCAGTGGTATTAAATGCTGGTATTGTCAGTGTTGAGGAGCAGTTCCAGAAATGCTGGAAAGGAGAGAAAAAATGAAGGAGAAAGGGCCAGCGAAAAGGAAAGGAAAGGGAAAGAGGAGGGAGCAGCAATGCGAGGACTTTATGGGAGAGGGAGTCGGCGAGCACCTGCTGAGATTCTCATGTGTGTGGGAGGATGATTCAGAACATCGGCAGTGTGTGTGTGTGTGCGCGCATCTGGGCCAGACAGAACAGCAAACTGTGAGAATTCCCCTCCTGGACCCTGTTCCTGTCAATCCACCAACCAGACTGTTAGCCTTCGCCCTGAGAAAAGCCACAGTGTGGGGAGACTGGACATGCCTGATGCAGCGAAAGAGAGCAGAATTAAATGTATGAGTGGAGAGAATCAGAAGTATCAGTGAAACCTTTTACACACTAAATGCCCATTTCAGTTCCATACTCTCATGACTATGTATATTCCTGTATTATTAACGTATACAAATTAGCATATTCATTAGCATATTCATTCAAACATATCAAATTATCTGTGGTCAGCATTATTAGTTTCACCCCTCTCTGAGAATGAGCCAAGGCTAAGTGCAAAACTAGCCACTTGGGCATCTGCTGAGCTGTCCCATGACGTCGCATTAGCTGCAGGCCGAAAGTGCAAGCCTTCATCCTCCTAGCTTGGTAGTATCATGTGAAGGAGGAATCATAACTAGTAAGGATTGTCCAGAACTTCAGATCAGAAGCCAGACAGTGGATTTTGTCTGTTTTTTCAGGCTATTCTATTTATTTTGTTTTGGTTCTTAGTCAGATAAGCATGTCAAGATGCAGAATCAGGGCTCAGCATAAAAGGGTTAAGCTCTTTTTTAAATTGCTTTTCTTTTTTTTTTACAAGGGGAGGTAGTTTATGACAAATCTGACATGCTGATTCATTCAGGAAAAAGCATCTCTGTGTATTCTGGGTAATTTCCCCAAAATCCCACACATAGCCTAGAATGGAAAATCATATGTACATCTATATACCTATATGACGATATATGTACAGCTATGAGACAAGAGCCACATTTAATAGTAACACCAGGTTTAACCAGTTACAGAAGGTCATTGTTAATAGAATGACCAGTAAAACATACAAATGTTGTAAATTTATACTGGATTAAAATCATGGCTAGTCACTTACAGTAGCCCCCAGGTGAAACTAGTCAAGCTCCAGCAGACCTTAACCCTTTAAGACCAACACTGTTCTAGAAACTCTGTTAATATCAAAATTCCTAAAAGTTCTACGTTTTATCCCGTTTGTTATTCTGATTAAACAAGTCAATAATGCTTGCCAGTCTGAATTATTCCCTGAATTATACTTTTTTTCTGTTGCCAGTGGGGAGGATACATGCTCTAGCCTCAGATTTAATGGTCTAATGGTCTTCATGTAGTTAAATTTGATAGTAGCAAATGAGTGTTCTATAAGAGTGTTCCTTCATAATAAGAATAATAACTATAAATATATATATATATTTTACCAGAAAAGAAAAGCATTGAATGTCAAATATAAAGAGCAATATTGTGAAAATATATGATTCCCTAAATGTATAAAATACACTTACATGGAAATTATAGTGGAATGCTCCCACTAATATGGGTAGTAAGGAGACGTTTAGGATTTCTTTGAAACTTCAACACAGGATGTGGAAATGTTATTTATTTTGTGATTCATTCATCACTTCCACCTTAATCACTAAAAACACATTTACATGTTTTAATGTTTAGCAAAACACTTACACATCCAGCCCCCTCCCCCACCACACACTATTAAACCACACTCTATCACACTACTTTCAGAGTGCATGACTATGGCGAAGGCCATATTAGTCAGGCTGTGAACTGTGAAAAAGCCTGGGGATTTTCCTTGATTGATCTGTATGTGTTTGTGTGAGATGGGTTAGTTCTGTTAGTCATACTAATCAACAGTACTTCTTAAACTTATTTTATTGCCTCATCATTACTGGCTGTTTCTCCAGTGCTGAGCAAAAGTCAGAGACCACGCTTAATTAAATTCAACTCAAGTTAGTCTTTATGTTATATCAGCATCAGGTAGAAAAGTCAAATCATATATTTATTAGATGACTGTTCGGAATCCTCCAGCACTAAATACAATACAGCTTCCTTCAGTGTTTCCAACTTTTGCCTTTATTTCAGCTTACATTGCTTTTGGGAGATTTGCTTTTGGGAGATTTTTCTTTTAGGAGATTTGCCAGGACATTGTTCCATAATTCAAATGTATTTTTTGTTGCATGTCCTGTCTCTTACTATTTATTTATTTACCCAATTTAAGTCTAGACTTAATTCCGTACATTGTGTGATGTTGAGCTGAGGACTCATTGTTCTGAGGACACCAGTCTTCTATGTTTCATTTCCTAATTTAAGTACTGTTTATTTGTTGGTGAGGTCTAAGCATGGTTGTTAGGACAGCCCTTGTTGCTGTATCTTTTAATACGTTTTTGAACTCCAGTTTTGGTTGGCTAGAAAACGTATTTATATTTTATGAAAACACAAACACTCTTCCACAAAAGCCCTTGACTGGTTTATATGTATCATTGTAAATGTTTGCTCAGTAGAACAGAGTTGGCAGGGATTCTGTCCATCCTCATCACCAAAAACCCAATTTAAGATCTGCTGGCTTCCTAAATCTCTTTTTTTCAAGGACATCCATGCTTATCTCCACATAACAACACAGACCCACATTCCGTACACTACAGTGGCATAGCAGCATAATCAGAGAGTGCAGCTATTAGACTGATTGCATGCAGTCCAGAACTTCATGTTAAGTCACATTAACCTCAACATACAACAGTAAAGGTTCTTTACAGTGGCTTTTTGTTATAGTACAAACTGAATTTAGTAATTACTGCTTTTTGTTTTCATTAGCATTTGGTTTTATTAGCATGGCTTTATACATTATCATTGTCTTCAGACTCGGATGGACTCCAGCAGTAGTTACAAAACAGTTTCTGAAAATGCTCTTTAAATTGAAATAAAATTCCCTGAAACTGTAAACCCCTCTAACTGAAATAAAGGGTGAGAAATGGAACAGTGAGGAGTGAAGGAGAGAATGAGGCATAAGCCGTCAGAATTGTAAAACTACCCAGTCTGTGTCTCTGCAGGGGGTCAAATGACTTCCTGGAAGGCTGCATCATACAGGCTGCAAACAGCAGCGAGGCCTAAAGCACTTAGACTGGGATTCCAAATGGTTGTATCATCTAGATGCACTGTACAAACATAATGGAGTCATCACAAGTCGTAATGCTTTTCTTAGATGTGACCCATCACTCATAAATCCTTGGGATACTTCTGCAAATGTCTTTCATGTGTGCATCTAAAATGACAAAAGGACAAATTTCTGATGAGATTACATACTAAATGACTTAAGAAGTGTTAGAAAAACATCCATACATTTATGTGAAAAACCTAAAGCAAGTTTTCCAAAACTAATGGCAGGCTGGAAAAATCAAATACATAATATGGTATGCGTCATGTCACCAGTTTAGGAAGAACACAGTCTTGGTATTTCTTGCTGAGTTAAATGTCTGCTCATCTGGTGAAATAGGATGGATTAATTTCTTCAAAGTAAATAAAAGTTTGTAAATAACAG
This sequence comes from Prochilodus magdalenae, assembly GCA_024036415.1. Lineage (NCBI taxonomy): Eukaryota > Metazoa > Chordata > Actinopteri > Characiformes > Prochilodontidae > Prochilodus > Prochilodus magdalenae. The sequence continues at coordinate 54,548 of JAMWET010001294.1, forward strand.
TTTTTTGTGTAAAGTGTAAAGAAACAAACAGGAAGCATTAATAAATATTAAACTGATAACTACACAGAAGCCTCCAACACTAAGTATAATATCAACCCTATCCGTTTTAATGTTGTCTGGGCTTACTTACTTTTGCCCACCCCCTGCCACTTTACCACTTTCATCCTTCCAGTGGCAAAGCTAATGTTCAATGAGTTACAGTGTCCCCCCAACAGAAGATGTTCCCAAAGGAGTCACTGACATTATGTTACCCTTCAAAGAGACATTGACATTCAAACAATCATCCAAACACACATACTTTTTCATGTGTATCTAAAATGGCTAAAGGAGATATAAATGAAATAACAGTTCTTAAAGCTTTTATCAAAACACAGAATATTTAGCTTCATCCTTGCTTCAGATCTGAGAAAATACACAGGTGTTTCTGTTCATCCATCCCAAACTCAGCACTGTGGGTCTGACACAATATGAAGAAGCCATTATTGAGCAAAGGAAACAGACAAAGAAACCAGAGATCTGAGATGTAGAGGTAGGACTGTAGGGACTGATGAAACTAAGTTTGTAACTGCATTACTTGGATTCTAAAAATCGGAAAACACAACCAATTTGGTGTTGAAGAATATCCCTGGAGATTTCTTTAAACAGCTGAAAGTGCCTCAAATACAAAGGAAGCTAAAATAAAGGGTGGACACAGTAAACACAGAAAACAAGGTGCTAGCTGTTTAGGCTTCTAAATTTGGTACTGTTATTGTGTTATGTGTCAGTTTGGCCTTAATGACTGGAAATGGTGGTCTCTGATTTATGTACAGTATCAATAAAGAAGACAGGAAAGTCAGAGAGTGAGTGAAGAGAATAATTGTGTATAGATGGATTACTAGACTGATATATAACAAGCTGATCTTGAATACACTATAATGTTTGTATGTCTATAAAGGTTATTTGAACTGAACTCAATTCAGTGCAATGGAAAACTCTATTTGTTAATGCAATCTGAGTTTAAAGTGCTGATGCTTCAACGTTAATAACTGTCACTTGCTCTGCCTCCAGCCTGCCAAGCAGTGTAACCTGAGGCCAGGTGAAGCAACAGGAGGAGAAATGAGAGCACGCCTGTCCTTTGTGCTCTCAACAAAGAAAAGCGGTATGCTTTGATCCTCAAACGTCCACCATTAGCGTAGAGAAGCCAAAACTGAGTCACTGAGAGCCCCAGGGGAGAACAACATATGAGTGACCCCCCCACCCTCCCCAACACCATCATCACACCATTTAATTGCTGAAAAAAGTGAGTGATATCATTTCGACTGGGATCCTTTTACCCACACTGCATAAGAAACCAGATAGGCACTTTATGTGACCCAAACACTATAAACCCTGTAAACCAGCAGCAACCACATTTCCTGCACAAGCGATATCTACTTTTCATACACTACTTGATTACATACAGTATCTGGTGTGTTATGCTTAATATTAGGAGTGGGCAATAAGACGATCATTATTGTTATTTCAATACATTACACCAAGGATACTCGGCTTAGAAGATGAATTAATAAATGGATAAATAAGTAATGCGATACATTACAGCACAATATGCCTAACATACTGTATTTATCATCAGTACTTGAAGAACACTGACTAACTATTGTTTACAAATCCAAACAAATAAATACAACTATTATCAATGTTGTTTCACTACAATTGCCATAATTACGTCTACCATTATTGTCATGTATTAGGAGCACATAAAGAGAAAATGCAGTACTTATATTCTACTTTCAGTAGAATATTCTGTTTATAGGTTGTCCATCCTTAATCCTACTCTTATAAAATGACTCAAGAGATGCTGATATAAAGTCAAGGAGGTGATGAGCAAGCAGAGGTGCTGATAAGCCTCTTTAATAGAATGGAAGTTGTAGTGGGCAGAGGTGAACTCAACGCGTCTGTATATAATCACTTGACTCACACTGACACTTCGACACTAAGCCTTACTTAAAAGGCTTCAGTTTTCAGTCATGGAAACATACCACCGCTAGGACCAAACTGTGCAAAGCAGTAGCCAAAGACCCTTATGTCTGCTAGCTGGTTGCAGTGTTGGGAATAATTACATTCTCTAAACTTTTGTTTCAGAGAAAATCTGATGAACCTTTACCTGGAGAAAGCCTGGAGGAAGATTTCCAATTACACTGCACTAAGGGGTACCGTAAAGCCCAGATCCTTACAATGGTGTCTGTGAGTTTGCGTTCACTGATCATGAGCTCATTTTGTAAATCTCGGATTGGTCTTTTTACAATAAATGCATCTTGGTTTAAAATTTTGTTCAAAACAATAAAAAAAAAAAAAACATTTTTCAGTAAGGCAAAATGTTCATATGCTTCTAGAGCTTTTGTAAGGAGCTACTACCAATGTTGGTGGTAGCCCATATCATTTAGGGCATCATTGTCACAAAAGGCTGAACTTACACACATGACCTTAACAAACACACAGCTATCCCAGAGTTTAGATCTCCCTTAACATGCCAGTAACAAACCCAAGCTGATGATCAGGTCATGATGTCAGGTGATGAGCAACTGTTCAACCATCCTGTCATTCCAGTAAACACATGTGAGATGAGACAGTATTTAACTGTGAGAGTGAGAGAGACTTCAGCTACTACAACATCTGAACTCTTCACTTAAGGCATATTTCTCTTTGTGTGCCTGTAAAGTAACAACCCTGCAGGAACCTTCCTGTTGGTATCTGTGTACGACACAAAGCATTCAGCTGGACAGTGTTTGTATGTTGGTGTGCTCCTGAAGTGAAGTGAAAGAGCAGACGGTCACTCGTGAATATTCTCACACATTTCCAATCACTGTTCCAGTAAATGTATGAAGCACTCCCTCCTCTTTCCTTCCCCTTCCACCAGCACATACAAAAGGTCAATGGAAATATGACTTCACTTAAGTCTTTAAGAGAGAGAGAGAGAGAGAGAGAGAGAGAGAGAGAGAGAGAGAGAGAGAGAGCAGAAGCACATGTGGTCCTTTAGCGTTCTTTTGAAGTCATACCAGCCTCTAAGGACCTATCAGAGACACTGGATCATTTTGCCATTCTGCCAGATAGGTCTGACAACAATGGTGGAGCAATGATGGAATTTTAATGCCCCTTCCTCCAATAAAATTCTATGTTGTAATAAAATAAGACAGTAAACCTACTTGCTCAATATGTTTAAATGTTGATGTGAAATTTCACATACTAGGAGGCACAGTGGAGAACCTTGGGTCTCTTAGGACTATTGTAAATACATGTCTGTTTAATGCATGTCTGTTTAATAAATGTCTAAAAGCAACGATAATAGAGCAGCCACAATGGTGGGCTATGTGGTAAACTTTAAGATTCCAGGCTGTGAAGGGGACGTTAGCCCCTATTGCAGCACACCGTCAACAAATTTGGGCAATGTTCATCTTCAAACATGGCTGAAATTTGTTTTCTGTTCACCAGTTACTTAATCAAATGCTCAGTTCCACCCTAAATGCTATGGACCCATTTAAGGTGGAACACAAAATATCACAAAGCACATGAAAAATCAAAAACTGATTTGTTTATAGATGGAATTAGGAATATAAGAAGTGGCAAATCAATAGCATATTTCTATTTTCAATCAGGTGCTTTGAAAATCTGCAACAAATACAATATTGATTTCTTTACATCTGGCGTTGTATATTACAAATAAAAAATATTACAATTACTCTAATTTTACATGCACGTGTATGTTTGTAAGCAATATTATTTAATAATGTATATAACTGTAATATATAATAAGAATTTTAATTGATTAAAAAACTGCAGTTATGTTTTTGGATATTTAAAAAAATACACTTTAGCCACTACTTATACTTCCTACCCACTCACTGTGTCTATGTCTACCTCCGTCATGTAGTGCAATCAAATTTAGAGGTTAAGAGCTAGCATGTGTTTCCTCAGAGGCAGGAAAAGTAAGCCACCGCATCTTTCAATGGCTGATGTGTCATTGGACAGCTTTATGTGCTTGGAGGGGAACATTAATTTCCAATTTTACCATATCAGCTAACAAGAACCTGTTGGCTTGTAATCTCAAAAATGCTTGATTGTATTTGGTAAGTATATAAAGTGAATAAAGGGTCTTATGGAAGGCAGGAATTATCATTTTTATAGCAGTCTGTCTCTGCAGTAACTCAGGAAATTTGACAAGGACTCTGCTTTTCTTTGCACAAAAATGTAACACACACACACAAACAACACAAACACACATTGAGTGTTCATTCACAAACCATTCACTCACCTCATATTCAGGCTCCGCAACCTCCATTAATTAAGTGCGGGTATTGATGGTGTTTACTCTGCTAATTAGTCGAGTTTACAGAGAGAGGTCTCACAGAGACAGACTCCAGGGCTTGAGGTCACACTTCCGACACATAGACTGACCCAGGACCAATCAAACAACCAGCCAAACCATTAAGAAGTTTTACTTAAACTAGCATGAATACAGACACGCATGACCATCCACAAGCTCACAAGGGTACGCTACTTGTCTCTTTTCTCTCACACATACACATTCGCTCTCTCTCTGGAAATAATTCCTTTTTGGAGTCTTCTTACTTGAACTATGTGTTTCTGTGATTAACTAATGCTATGCTTACTCTAAAACCTAATGCTAAACAATAAAAGACAAAAAGCAATAACAGCAAATGTGTGGCGTAAAACAATATTATTATACATATTATACAAAATTTAAAGTTTAAGCCAGCAAAGAAATGTATATTGAAAGACTCAAAAAAGAAACAAATAAAAATAATTTTGTCTATTTCTTAATAATAACATTCAGTATTATGCTTGGACATGACATATGTCAATGCTATTGGACATGTACACCATACTGGAGCTCATTTGGAGATTGCAGCCTTAATTGCCATATTCTGAGTGATCGGGTCTATAGAGAGGCCTCGACCACATTGTGTAATTATGCAGCCATGCAGTTGTAGCACATCCATTAATATAAGGTTCGCTGAGAGAATTAAGGCCACAATACAGGATTCCACTGAACACAGTATCAATTTTAGATGAGCTCGAGCCCAGAGGTGGCAGTTTTGTAATTCCACTATGCATAGTACAGCCAATTTGCACTTGTAGATGCCGCGGCAATAGATTTGTTTAGAAGAGTTTGTTGTTAATAGTTTGTCTAAATTCCTCTAAACCCATGTAATGCTATCCCTGACAGAAACATGCCGGTTTTAATGCAACACTACATTAGGGGTTTATCAACCACATTGGTCATCAGTCATGGTTTTCACCTTGCAGTTTACACAGAGATTTCTCCGGATTCCCTGAATCTTTAGATGACTACGCACTGTTATGCACTGTACAGGGTAATATACTTGTTGCAATTAGTTATTGAGGATTATTGTTCTTAACCTGCTTACTCACATTTTAGCTAATAGGCAAGCCTCACTCCCTCCTTGAGATAAAGGCCAAGGCTTTTCCCGGAATGCTGCTTTTAAACCCAAGCATGATTGCATAACCAGTTTAAGAGCATGTTCTAACCATTACACATTCCCCAGTCCTCAGTATCCATGTTTTTTGGAATGTGTAGTCTTTCAGAAAGAGCATATACTGTATATACAAAAACAAACTATATACAAAATGTTGATACAGTAAACCATAAAATATTTTGTCCTCATAATGTTTTTGTGTGAATACAGGAAAAAATTGTGAATTTACAAGTTACAGTAACACTACGGAAAACACAGCACACTGACTACTAGAGGTTCAACAAATAACCATTCCACTGTTAAAGTATTTATGGAAAAAAAAACTGCCCATGCAAATTCCATGGATTCTTCTTATTAACCTTAGCAACCTTTCTTTATCTTAGTCCCATGACATCATTCTTTGGGAAATGGCATATATCCAGGCCCACATACCTTCTACAACACTTTCCCTCTATCCCTTTTTATTCTGGTAGATGCTGAGCTCAATATATATAGAGAGCCATCCCCACTCTGATATGCAGTTATATGTAAAACATAGTAAACCTCTGTAAATATGCATTTGTACATTAACATCCTAAAAAGGAGCTCAACTGCCATTTCATTAACTTACCTTCAACAACGTAGATATCAGTGAGCATTGCAAACCTCATCCTAATCTTATTTCTAGCCTGGAACTAAACTTTTTAAGAAAACTGTACCCCTAAGCCATAAGTTAATCTTACAGCTGATAATCATTTGAGTTTTGACATATTTACATTCAAATAGTCACAGCGTATATATATACACATTTTGTTAGGCCTTGTGATAAGAGCATTTGCTCTTCTCTATTAAACTAAAAGAAAGTAAAAGTGAAACTTTGTCATCGTAGTTCCTGATGCTGCTGCTTCTTTTCAAGAGACAATTATTTTCAAATTCAGCTCTATGGAAATCAGTGGTAAGATTCTTCTCACAAGCATTGAACATACAGAGGTTTCTGATGAACAGGAATGTGACTGCTGCTACAACAGATTGCGTAAAGGACACTATACATAGGCAGTCTCTGGAAACATAGTAGGATATCCACATTACTCTACATTAGGATCATCCTGTTGCTGGATTGTAGATGCGTTACCAGTATGCAGTATGACAACATTTGTGGTCAATACAAATGTTAAAGGAATTAAAATATTAAAAATTATATATTTACATTTTAGATTTTAACATAAAACTTTAGTAAACAAACTGTTTTAATTAAACAGTGCTTAAATGACATGCAAGATTGTCAGTTTCAAAACTGTCACACTTGTGTGTGTTGTAAAATGTTTTTGTAGTGCTAAAGGTTTGAACATAATTGGCATGTTTTCGTTATTCTAACTATGATGGTCTCCTATGAAGAAATTCTCCAGTTCAGCCTACGTTGTTGTGATGTACTTATATCAGGGGTATTTTACATGGGTTATCCAACTTTTTTAATAGCATGTATGGAGCTGCGGACCAAAAATCGTTGTGATGGATTAGTAGAGGGGCTGGAAAATAGTGATGCCACTACAACATGATTATCTTCATCTTCAATCTTATAAATAATGATGAGGTTAATTTTGTTAACGTTGCCATTTTACTCTTTTTACCAGCCAGCAACTGAAAGCAGCCATATCAAGTTATACCTTACACCTTACAGATATGTGATGGAGGCATGGAATTTTAAATCATGAAAATGAAAAAAAAAAAAACAACAACATTAGGACTGCAGAAAACCTAGAAAATACATCATCATCATCATCATCATCAACAACAACAATAATAATAATAATAATAATAATAATAATAATATAGTGGGTACAATCTCCTTCCCTGCTCATTGCTGCATTGCTATGGCTCAGTATCAAACATAACAGCCCAATTCTAGTCTACAGCCTGGCATGACAAAACGGTATTAATAGATGACATTTTCACCCATTACAGATCAGTGAGTCGTCAGTATGGGCCAATATCTCCTACCCAGTATAGTTTTACCTTTAAGATTAAAAGGACAATATTATGAAGGTTCTTAAATGGTTCTTTTTGGGGGATAAAAATGTTTCAGATAGAAATAGAATTTTCCATTGTACTAACACACTTTAGCTAAAAAACAATAGCTCTAATCCTAAAACAAATACTATTATGTAAATTCTGTATTATGTAACTTTTAAATTTTTCTTTAATTTTCTTTAGACTCTATGCTGGACCCTCCATATTGCAAATTAAAATTTTTGACAAAATCAAAGGGAGACACAAAATATAAAAAGTGGGTATTTTTATGGGAGATTTTCTTTAACCCTTTTAAAAGCCTTTTACTTGTCAGGGGCAGTGACCTCTGCCCCTCGCTAATATCTTAACCACTGAAACTAGAGCTCTAATAGGTTAGGGTCAAGGGTTAAAATAACTGTGGCTTGTGGGCTGCTAAGCTAAGACATGACAAGACTAGTATACTTTCAATATATGATAATTTATAGGGAATATTACAGTATATTCAGGTGTAGGTAGTAGTTGCTGGGTGGGCATATAGACCTTCTGAGTTTCTTTCTTTAGATATTTTTAATGCCTATAAACAAATAAGCACCCACTTATAGTGAGCAACTAAGGCGGCATAATAAGGCGATGACAGCTTCAGTAGAAGACTTTTTTTCTTTCCACTTTCCTTTCTCTCTTGCTCTCTCTTGTTGAGACTACAAGGAATGGGTCAGTAGCTTGACTGAGCATGGTAAATGAGATAATTGGCCCCCTGTGAATCAGTTAAGGAAGGGTGAGTAAGGAGGAGGGAAAGAAAGGAGGAAGTGTTGCAAATCCAGGAATTCAGGCCTGAAATGCACATGAGCTCCTGTAAACTCTTGATTTTAGGTACAAAAACACATTGTGTGCAAAAACTTATGCAACAAAGTTTGCACAATCATTATTTTTGATCAAACACTTAAAATGATTGTACAATAAAGATTTATTCAAAATGATGAGATAAAAAAAAGTTTGATTACCTGAATACACGCACTTTTTAAATGAGCTGTGCAATTGTCCACTATATGCAAAGGTAAAATACCAATTTAATTCTCTTAAACTGTAAATCGTACATCGAACAACCATTTAAGAACCTGCATTATTAAGAAAGTAGAACAGATAACCTCACTCAAAACCCTCTTAAGAAAATCACATACAGTAATCATTAAAAATGCGTTGTACCCAGAAGGATATGTCAGATTGTAATTTAATTCAGAAGAAGGATAAGGGTTACAAGGAACAATAAATGATGCTATATTTGACTGATACAGGTAAAGCAGGATGGGGTTAGTAAACAGTTAATACATATTGATTCTGACTTTGTGGGTAAATAGACCACAATATAAAAAAGTAGTAGAAATATGTGATTGGCGCATCCTAACACTATGTCCTTTCATAGTAAATTTCTTTTGGTTAGTTTATGTTTAATGAACAGAGACCTACAGATGCAATATAGAAAAAGGAAAACTCATTTGTGATCCAGTTTAAAACAAGTTCTTTGTTCAAGTTTTATTAAACTTAAACTTGTACGTAAGTAAATGTTATTTCATAGTTCTAGCTAATGGAACCTGTTTTCCTTTAGTGTTCTGTGCTTATGATCATATGAATAGACATCAGTGTCAGACTAATTAATGACCTATTAAAAGACTGGTGGACTGAGAGACACTGAGAGAGTCTCTTTGCCTACAGTGCGTTGATTAAGAGTCCTGTTTCAGAAATGATAATAGGACATTACAGCCATAATAAATGCTGGTACTGTTACTTTACATTCTTAGGTACATTTGAAGTTAAATACTTTAGTACTTTTACTGAAGTGAAGGTTTAAAGGGAGGACTTTTTTTAATTGGAGTAATGTAATATTTTACCTTGGATATCTCTACTTTATATCAACTACATGTTTAGTGTACTTCGTCTATCACTGCTCCACGCACAAATTTATTAGCCGAAAAGCAAAACTTGTCGCAGAAGATGACCCACTGCCTTTTTAAGTCTATACATGACAGTCTGGCATTACTCCATTGCACCACTGCTTGCTCAATGTCTGTGGCTGTTGGGTCAGTCTGGTACAGCAATAAGGCCCATCCTTGCTTATGTCACATGCATGACCAGGTGTGAAATTTGCATCATTCACATGCCTCACAATGTTAAAACTACCCACCAAGTTTCATTCCTCTCAGTTGTTTTTTTCAGGGTGCAACTATTTGTTCAACTACTCTTTTGATGAAGAGAGTACTATGACTGCATCAAATGCATTAAGATTAAATTAACACTACTATTAACGGTATTACGGCTCTTTTCTTCAACCGGTGTACCAGATAAACAAATATACTGCCCACAGGAGTATTCATATAGTTAAACATATAAATAAATAAATGAATTGAATAAGCCTCTTTTATAACCTAACCTTTGGGAGCTATGAAGCTCCTATATCCTCCCCTTAATGCACAATGATGAGTGTCAAAGGGGCTGCAAACAGAACTGCTTCCTCCTAACGGGGAGAAACGGTTTTATGATCCTTAAAGAGAGGCCGGCTAAAGCCTGGAAGGCCCTGAGGGGCCAGTCTGTTTAGTAATAAACCCATCATTGTCCATCATCATCAGAACCAGGCTAACAGGTAGCAGAGTGGACAGAGTTATAGGCTGGGTGGTGCAATGGAAGACGCTAAAACTAATGGTACAACTGGCAGTAACAACTTGATGTTGCATAACGACTAACAAACTGTAACAATAAAGATCAGTCTTAACGGCAGGTTTATAGTACATGCTAATGGTGCATAATTGCGCTCTACTGAATATAGGAGGTGGAAACTTCAGTTGGTCTATTAAAAAGCAGCTAAGCGCGCATCATCATGGGCAGTTGGGAATGTTAAATACTGAAAAATTCTATTATATGTTATAAAGTATAAGACAGGATTCATAAAACGTTTAATGAGACTGTAAAATGAAAGAGAAGAATGTCTACGAATCACAATGAAGAAAAATTAGTTAAAATGAATTCATATTATTAAAGATGCAAGATGAGCTAAAACTGCTAAGAGCATAATGCACCTATCATAACCATGTGTAATTTCATTAATTCGTTCAATTTTCCATTTTATTTGTACGATTGATTACTTTTGAACTTGCCGAATCATATAATTATTTTTAAGACGCCTGAAAAAAAGCATTATATTAAATGAGCACTACTTTTTTTTAAATCCTTAATTTAAATGTGTACATAATTGCACATTTTCAACAAACAAATATAGCAAAACTGATGTGAATTCTTATCAAAAAGAATCAACGTTGTTGAAGGGATGTCGATGTATTAAATTTTATCTATATGGAAATGATAATATAAAGTAATTTAAATATAGAGATTCAAGGCATTGTTTTCCATTATGAGCTGGCACTTACATGCAAACCTAAAAATGAGAAATGACATTTCTCAAATGATTAATTAACAAATGAATGAACAAGCAAACAAATGAATGGATGAATCAATACATTATAAAATCTAATATAAGCATTATCAAAAACAATCAAAATATATGATAAGTTATGTAATCAGCTTACATAGGTTTCAGGTATACTCTCAAAATAAAGATTCCTGCATTAACCCACACTGCTTTGGGGTCTCCTTAAAACTTTTACATGACTGTACTTTAGAGAAACACTTCTGTTCATGAGATATGTAGGTATGAACAGCATTGTTAAAGGTTTGAAGAACGTCCATAATACAAGGTTCTAGGGAGTAATCTTAAATTGTTTTTGAGGGTTCTTCAAATCTTTAAAATGTTCTTCGCAATAAAATGTTCTTCGATGGTTAAAAAGAACCCACATTGGCACCTTTGTGTAGGGTGTAGGACTTGGCCTTGGTCAATCTTTAATTGTAACCTTAATAATAGTGGTATAGTGTGTGGTTCTTAAACTGTCTTTCAAAAGTTCTTTAGGGAACTAATAGTGCTTTTTCTAGGCTGTTCTTCAAAAAAACCCTTTGGGGTCTTTTTTTTATTAATGGTTAGTCTTAGACGACGGTTCTAGAAAACAACTGATAACACTAGGGAACAGTTCTTATGGCTACATGGCTACAAGCTTGTCAGGACAACTGGCATAACCCTGCATGAATGTTTATAAATGCTTATTCTAATAAGTGTCTTCTGTCTTAAAGGCCATTTCACCTCACCACAGTAGCACAGTAGTGTTAAAATTGGCTAATGTAACTTTTCATGGTGAATTATGCCTACTGGAATGAGCATTTACATGCAAACATGTAAGTAGGGTTATGTCAGCTGTTATGACAAGCTTATGTAGGTGGCACTGTTAAAAATAATTCTTTAATTTAACAATTTTTGATTATTGATTTGATATTGAGATTCTTTTTAATGAAAGTCCTATGAAAAGGTTCTTAAAAAGCTTCTTAAAAAAAAATTAAATTAAAAAAGTTTTTCTTCTATGGCATCGCTTCAAAAAGAGTGTATTTGGGGTATGTTTTGCCTGAAGTTTCTGTGGCCTCAGGATGACACGTGCCATAATATCTAGAAGGCGTCCAACGCACTCTGCAGCCACCTGCCTGTTTTCTCTTTCCCTTTCTTTTGCACTCCTCACCAGAGCAAAGATGTTAATTACTGAACGCCTCTTTAACACCGACACACTGCTAGTGGGTGGCTTCTATCACTTGATTGCCCACACAGTAATTACTCTACGCCTCGCCCTACTGACACATGATCACCAAGCAGCCATAAGGCACTGTAATTACAACTAACACACATGCACACACACCAGCACACATGCAGGCTCCGTAATTACAGCTGACACACACACCAGCGCACACACATTTAGACAATCACAGCATCCCATGCCTATAGGATAATTACAGACTGGCCTGCCTCCGTAACAAGAGCTAATCAGGCAGCTAGCAGGTGTGGAGTATCACGTTGTAGGAGTGTCAAGCTCACCGGCATTTCTCTTCAATAGAGATCAGTGAAGACTCTCTATAGCAGAGCAGAGCAAAAACAGCACCTGCAAGCAGAGAAAGTAAAGAAGGAGTAAAAATACATTAAAAAAAAGTGCCAGGTCCATTTGTACAAAGTATCTCGGAGGTACCATCCTGGCCAATCATAACCATACTGCTGTCTGTTTTATTGTAGCTATTAATTATTTATACCGGTATATCAGTATTATCGTTATTATTGATCACAAAAATCAATAACATTGCAAATGATTTATGGATATAATTATACATTTATCCTCAAAAGAACTGCTTCACAAATAGTTGCAGCTTGAAGGAATCTGCTGACAGTAATGAAACCTGTTGGGGAGGTTTGACATTGTGAGACACTGTGTTTCATGCTCGCCGGCACATGTGACGTAAACAAGGCCTTATCACTGTACCTGACGGACCCAACAGCCATAGTTGTAGACATTAGGCAAGCACTGATGCCTTCCATGAGTCATTCTGTTAGTTCCAGCACCACTGGCAGACAGCTGCATGACACAAGACTAAATCCTTTGTTAGCCCCACTCACGCTGTTTTTGATGGTTAGGCCCTCCACGGTACTACCACAGAGCAAGTATGTTTTTGGGTTGTTTAAAACTCCAGCAGCACTGCTGTGTCTGATCTACTCACACCAGGGCAACACACACTAACACACCACCACCACCACCACATCAGTGTCACTGAAGTGCTGAGAATAATGTAACACTCACATAATGCCTGCTCTGTGGTGGTCCTGTGGTGGTCCTGACCACTGAAGAAAAGGGTGGAAGGGAATAAACATAGTATGCAGAGAAACAGATGGACTGCAGTCTGTAATTGTAGAACTACAAAATGCACCCGTGTGGTAAGTGGAGCTGATAAAATTAACAATGAATGTAGAAACACAAGGAGGTGGTTTTAATCTTGTGATATGATTGTATATTTCAGACTTACACAGACTTGCACCCCCTCTGGTTGATATTATGAAGAAATGTTTCATTTCCACAGTGACACTGGCAAACACAAAATGAACTGCTGATGAATAATAAGGAGGAAAAGATAGGGAGTATGTTTTTACAGAAAGGGTGTGTGTTACTGAGGCTGATTTGAATACTTGACTAGAACAGAGAGGCAGCTTTGTGTAGGTCCACAGACAGTTTATTCATTTCAAAACTAGCCTCACTGAACACACTCTACTGCACTAGAGCAGCCCACCAGTAGTTACTGAGTCAGAATCTTGGAGAAAAAAACACTAACATCCAACTTTTAACATTTTATCCCTGAGAGAACTGCTCATTAGACTACAACGATTTCCCTGCAAATGTGTCCATGAATAGACAGAACAGACATGATGTTAATTCGATGTGACCAGCCAAGTGCAAAAGGAAAATACACGTAAAGGTGCTAAGAAAAGTGATGAAGATGAGATAAGATAAGAATGACAGCTTGTGAAAACTAATAACATTTCCTTCTTTGAAGTTCTGCATATTTCATGATTACTGTAACAGGCTGCATGATGAGCTTGGGTATTTCCATTTAAACCTACAGAGGCAGGTTTACAAAGCTGCTTGGAGACCAGACAGCACTGCAGGTACTGTAAAACACAGAGGCTTGTGTTCACTGACAATGAATGATGGCATTTTGGATGCAAACCTGCAAAAATCTGCAAAGAAGTTGCTCAAACACAACTTGATAAAACACAGCCAGCTGGTCTTTGGGAAATATACTTCGAGTATTGGTTTAGTGCCTGATATTTGTTTCTTTCATTGTGCACTGGAACCAAAACAGCTAATGTAGCAAGCAAGTACTGGAAGCTTTTCACCTGGTTACAAACCACAGAAGCTAATCTATTTGCGATTACCCAACAACTTGATGTGGTCAGAGGCAAGTATGTAATGACTCAGGCATACAGTTTTTACAGTGCTACTCTGGTGGTTACTTAGCAGCTTTCCTTACTTAGCTATACTAAAACTACAGAAGCAAACAGTAGATGCTAAATATGTCTTAATCTATGCAGCTGTATTAGTCCTCCAAATTAGCTCACCTGTTACAATTATTTTGGGTATTGTATTTGGTGGTGACATCATATACATGACACATAGGTTAGTAATAGAAAAGCTTTTGTTATGGAAAGTGGTACGCCTAAGCACAATAAACAATACAGAGGAAAGAGAAAAGGTGTGTTAATTTCTTAATCACCCTTTTATCTATAAGATGATGACACAGCCCTTCCCCTTGCAATTTAACTTCTGTGACTTGCATGAAAAGGTTAACATGTCACTTTGTGCTGGAACATGTGCAGTGCTAAGATACCTCGAAAACCATGCATTTACACAGTGACCAACAACAGTCACAAGTGAATTCACATTATACTGGTTAGAAATCTCAAACGAAATCTTAGCAAAGTGTCAATCATTGTGGCAAATGATAAGGAGAAGGCCACAGAGTAGCCTCGACCTGTATATTTGGTGCCCCCACTATTTTTTCATTCATGGCTACACTCTTGCACTAAAGAGAAGCTTTCAGTGTTATTTGAGGTGTAGGAGAAAGGTTTAAGATTTTTAACTTCTACACAAAAGTGTTTGAATAGTCGGCTTGAATAACAGTGTAGGACAACATTGAAAGAAACTTGTTGTGAAAGCTAGTTGGATTTTCTCAGGCTTGCACTCTTAACCTTGGCCTCCTTTTCATTATCTCTCTAGTCTTGTTCTCTTTTCAGTTACTATGAAACAGCTCACTTCCTCTTTCCACCAGCCTCACATTCAACAGCTACTTTCATGCAAAGCACCTTCTCGCGCCACTGGAACTGTTCCAGATCAGCTTCAGCCAGATCCTAGGACTGGGAGAGTAAAGCATACTGTGTGAGAATAGTATTAAGTTAGGATAAAAGGCTGTACGGTGACCTCAGATCATTAGAGATAGCAGACCACTGTATTGAGTAACGATGGTTAGTGGTTAAGCCACTGAATCATGGGTCATCTCGAGTATTGCATTAATTCCCACACATACACATCTCTGTCTTTGTCACTATCACACACACAAACACACACAGCAAATATGTGCACTGTCAGCATTAAAAAGCAGAGCTGATTTTAAATACATATGGTCCTGATCTGAACAGAAAACCCTTTATCTATCTAGTCTATCGTTTTCAGACGCATGCAGCTCCATAGATGAGGTGATGTCTGAATGAATAAGTGTGTCTGTGACTCAGTGACTACTGGAGCTCATTCTTCCTGAGAGACAGAAGTAGCAGTACCTTGTTGTGTCTCAAATTCACTAACTGTTTCAAAACATTACTACTATCATGGCGCGAACCACCTGAACACTTCTTGTAGCCTCTGAATGTAATAAAACCTGAATTCTGGGGGTTGTCTGAAAAAAATGAAGGCATTATGCTATCTGTTCAGGAATAATAGACGTGCAATTACAAATTTAAATACTGGGAATTCATCATGTAGCTTATGTAGCATTATGTATTCTTTGATAGTCTTAACTATCTAGAAATGCAGCATGTTTTTGCCTCAGGGTGGCAATGTAGAGCACAGGTTTACCAAGTTGGTCCATCACAGCCTAGAAACTGTTACTAGGCCTTTGTTACTACCTCTGAAAAGCCTTATAATATGTCATAACAATTTTGTAAATCCCAATTTTCCTAAGAGGTTGGTAAAAAGAGTGAATTGTTACTCATTTCTCAAACTGAAGCCAAAAAAGATATATAAAATCTCATTTAATGTGTGGTAAGCTTACGTTGTCAAACTAGAAAAGAGTAGTTCTTTAAAAAAGTAGTACTTAAAGTGAATATTAGTTCCACTAAGGCCAGTGTCAGCACTATTATGCTTAGCAGCCAGCAAATGCTGGAGTGGCCAGTCAGCATGGGACCCCCTGAATACCGTAATGTATTTGCACAGTAACTGCTATTAACAACCACTACTATGATGTGGATATTGCCTGGAGAGCTGCACATAGTACAGTAAAGTAAAACAGAAGTAACTGGAGTGCCTAAACTAAATAGAAAGTTCCACCAGATTATTCAAATGTCAGTTACATCACCCAAATGTAAACACAATCAGCCAGTGTAGCTTGACGTGAAATGTACCAGTTAGAAAGTGCAAAATGCTTTAGGCAATAGGAAACCTTTTGCACTGTTATTGAACTGAATAATAAAAACTGCTTGAGGAAATGTTTTAGCATTGGGTTTTGATGAGCTTCTTTAATCCATTTATTGTGAAGACCAGTCACAGACAAACTAATACCCCAAACTAGATTTTCTACTATATATCCATTACCAGCAAGACATATTCCTTATGTTGCACTCAAACACTTTGAAAGAAGTTGCCAATATGTTAAAAATCATTAATTTTAATCAATATACAATTAATGTGACGGCACAGTGAGTACCGCTGTTGCCTCACTGCAAGAAGGCCCTAGGTCTGCGTGGGTTTCTTCTGGGTGCTCTGATTTCCTCTCTCAATCTGAAAACATGCAGTCGGGTGAGATCAAGATGCTTAATATCTTCTTAAATCCCACTTACACAGTTTTTACAAAGATCCTGGCACCAAGTATCAGTATTACACTGACATACCAAAACTCATGGGACAGCACTATGTAAACTGATTATGAAGTGCCGTTACCTTAGGCAAAGGCTTAGCAATGCCCACACCTGTGCAAACTGTAAGGTGTTATCTTGTGAGTGAGGCTGAACACTGGCCTGCATGGAAAGGTAACGTGAATTCAAACGAGGCATGATAGTGGAATGCCTTAATGGGATTCATGTCATGCCATGGTCTGTGCCACACCCTGTCATCAGCCCAAAACAATTGGTATTATGACTCATCGCACAATGCAATGTGTTCAGTTGGTAACCTCACAAGCCCAGGTGAGAGGCTATGTCTGGTGACAGAGGCACCTTACTGGGTCTCACTCATGGGTGCTCCCAAGCTAAGGTAATGCGACTTCATAACCAGTGTACATACTGCTATACCATGATTCTGGTATTTCTGTGTATTATAGATATATATGAATGGAAATTTTTAGCACTAAAATAATAAAAATTAATTTAAATTCAATTTTGCTGCAATAACAATAAATGAAGTTACACGAACAGACTGAAAACTTTAGTTAGATAAAACAAAGGTAATACATTTTATCACAGTACTTGAAATATTAAAAAAAGGGTTTAAATTACAATAATATCTTATTGCAACTTACACTGAGAATCATGATAACATTGCATTGTGGGGCTTTTGGTGATTCCCACTTACTCCCAACTTATATATACTTTCCGGATTAACACAGTATTTAAATGAACAGCCAATCAGATTTTACAAACATAACCATACATTGCATAAAACTTGTTTATGTTTGTAAAGAATTGATAGAATGCTATTCACAGATGAATTCACAGATGAAGTTGCATCATTTTGCAGAAGTAAACTGATGATACACAGGAGAAAGAGCTTACTCCAGTAAACTCTGGTATGCTGGTTCTTCAGACTAAGTTTGATGTTGTGGTCATATCACTTGCCCTGTGGTTGAGTCACAGACACAATACAGTTTATAGCATGGTTAACCAAAGCCTTGTAGTAAAGCCATAGTGGTTGATATGAATACCGACACAACCGATTCGACCACACTGTTTTGTGTGTGCTGGTGGATTTCCTCTTGTGGTCGGCAAACAACAGTATATGGCGAGAGATAAATGTTCCCAGCATTTGCATCAGAATTACTAATTTTACAACCAAGTGATTAGGGATTATATAAAAACCCAACTCTATTAAAAACAGCAGTGCAATACAAATAATGTTTGTAAAATAAGAGCAAAACAGCTTTTAAAGTGTTTTTAATGAATGCTGAGATGATGTGGCAGATGGTAGGCTGGCTACTAGCCCTATGAGCTGAATTACCGGAACATTGCCGACTCATGGCCCATAAATCAATGCTTGTCTGTGGAATGCCCTGGATGTATGATTCCATCATCTGCACTTGTGGAAACCTTTGCTTCTCCATACTGAAGTACCTTCTAGAAGTCATCATGTGTAAACGGTGATTCAGTAGATTACTCACTGCAGCAATCCCCTACTCTAATGCCTAAGGGAATAGTTAGGAATTTATTTGGAAAAGAAGTCTTGGAAAGTGTCAGTGATGCGATTGTGTACTGCTTAGTTCATACTGCTTAAGTGTTAGGAGCTTAGACAGACACATTGCATCTGCTGCTTGTCCAGAAAGCAAGTGGAGAAAGTCCTGAGCACAGAGTGCCACCTGTAGGTAGCATATAAAAGTGCAAGTTCTTCTGTATTAGGAACCACTGCATTTACTCAGAACTACACTTTGTATCTAACAAAAAGCCTCATTAGCAAAGGCTTTAATAAACACGTACCTTTTAGCCTTAACTTCAACTCGGTTTGTTTTGTTTGCATGAAAAAGTTCTACCCCTGGCTGTAGCCTTAAAATGTCATGTTACTAATCTATGTAGGCATGATGATTCATAATATACTCAGATACTAAAATATATGAGCTTGTTAAGAGCTTTATTTGTCAGCAGTAGAATTTTGAAATCAGTTTTGTATTTGACAAGCAACCAATGTACTTTTGACCAACATAGTCAAACTGTCTAGTTCCTGACTAAGATTCTGGCTGAGGCAGAAAGATAATCAAGCAGACATTAAAGCCAGGTTGTATAGGCAAACTCCATGTGGAATTATCTTGTTTAGATTTAAGGTATCACCAAATTCCAGGATAAACAATGTCATGGAACATTTTTTCTTCCTGTAGTGAACTAACTTCCAATCCAAACCTTGACTGAATGGAATGTGTGCTACTTTACTGATAGATTTACAAATTGAATCAAGGAAAGCGCTTATTACTCTTGTGGTTTGGAGTCAAATCAACCCAGACCTTTCAAAACAGACTACTGGTTGTTTCCTGAGCACACGTTAGTTCCATTCCTATGACTGTGTGCTTTGGGCTGGCAGTCTGTTGTTGATTAGAGACCTAAGACGCTGGGAAGAACTGCTGGTAAGTCTGCTGGAGGAGCAATTTGCTCCTCTATGTCGGAGAAATCACATGGCCCTATCTGTCAGAAGGGTGTACAGTCAGTCACTACGATACAGTGGAGAGTGTGTGTTTGTTAAAAGTCATTCACATCTGGTCACATCATCACAAAGGCTATGGATAAGAGAAAGACGGTAAAAGAGAGAGAGAGTCAAATGAACATTTAACAAACCATAAATAGTGTAACGCACTGACTGGGTTTGATACACTAGGGAGCTATGTTTGATGTTTGCCCATTGAACAATAGGAAATGAATGAATTGAGTGGAACTAAAGGAATGAAAGGCGTTTTCTTCATACAGGAGAAAAGTTACAATAAATAACTTCACACAATATAATTAGAATCAATAAACAACAACTGTTCAGATAAAATAAATAAAAGTAAACAAATAAAATAAATAGGTATTTCTGCTTTCTTGATTTTCATCATCTGCTTTTATCATGATTGACAAACATTAAAAATATACATTGGGAAACAGTGGAGACTGAAGCGTCTGTACTTTCACTCAAAGTCGTTAACAAGGAAGTCATTAACACGTTTAAGTAATTAACAGAAAAAAACAATATATTTACCACAAAATTAAACCACGGCAAATATAGTATCACGTTTCCCATGCTGTCCAAGTTTCAAGAAATCTGAAGGGCTGTTTTTCCATACTGGTTTCTTGCAATCACCACCTCCCCTGATCTGCTTAGAAATACCTCCAGATAATAGCTTAACAGCCAGTGACTGGAGCAGATGATATGTGAATAAGTGAATAGGAGTCTCTTTCCTGTAGTACTGACAGTACTTCTTCAACAAAGAACAGTTACATTTGCAATAGCATTTAGTGGTATGTGGTTGGTTCTAAAAGCTCCCACTAATTGTTTCAGAAAGATACTAGTCAGACCTCAATAAGGATATTAGTGAATGAATGTCTTTAATGTTAAATGTTTAACTGTGAATCTAGTCATATACAAACCGGATTCCAAAAAAGTTGGGACACTAAACAAATTGTGAATAAAAACTGAATGCAATGATGTGGAGGTGCCAACATCTAATATTTTATTCAGAATAGAACACAAATCACAGATCAAAAGTTTAAACTTAGAGAATGTATCATTTTAAGGGAAAAATATGTTGTTTCAAAATTTCATGGAGTCAACAAATCCCCAAAAAAGTTGGGACAAGTAGCAATAAGTGGATGGAAGAAGGAAATTGAGCATATAACGAACAGCTGGAAGACCAATCAACACTAATTAGGTCAATTGACAACATGATTGGGTATAAAAAGAGCTTCTCAGAGTGTTAGTGTCTCTCTGAAGCCAAGATGGTAAGAGGATCACCAATTCCACCATTGTTGCGCAAAAAGATAGTGCAGCAATACCAGAATGGTGTTACCCAGCGTAAAATAGCAAAGACTTTTAAGTTATCATCATCAACCGTGCATAACATCATCAAAGGATTCAGATAATCTGGAACAATCGCTGTGCGTAAGGGTCAAGGCCGTAAAACTCTACTGGATGCTCGTGATCTCCGGGCCCTTAAATGTCACTGCACCTCAAACAGTGGTGCCACTGTCAAGGAAATAACAGAATGGGCTCAGGAATACTTCCAGAAAGCATTGTCAGTGAACACAATCCACTGTGCCATCCGCCATTGCCAGCTGAAACTCTACAGTGCAAAAAGGAAGCCATTTCTAAGCAAGCTCCACAAGCTCAGACGTTTGCACTGGGCCAGGGGTCTTTTAAAATGGAGTGTGGCAAAATGGAAGACTGCTCTGTGGTCAGATGAGTCATTTGAAGTTCTTTATGGAACACTGGGACGCCATGTCATCCGGACCAGAGAGGACAAGGATAACCCAAGTTGTTATCAACGCTCCATTAGAAGCCTGCATTACTGATGGTATGGGGTTGCATGAGTGCTTGTGGCATGGGCAGCTTGCATGTCTGGAATGGCACCATTAATGCAGAGAACTATGTTCAGGTTCTAGAACAACATATGCTCCCATCTAGACGTCATCTCTTTCAGGGAAGACCCTGCATTTTTCAACAAGATAATGCCAGACCACATTCTGCAGCAATCACAACATCATAGCTACGTAGGAGAAGGATCCGGGTACTGAAATGGCCAGCCTGCAGTCCAGATCTTTCACCTATAGAGAACATTTGGCGCATCATAAAGAGGAAGGTGCGACGAAGAAGGCCCAAGACGATTGAACAGTTAGAGGCCTGTATTAGACATGAATGGGAGAGCATTCCTATTTCTAAACTTGAGAAACTGGTCTCCTCTGTCCCCAGACGTCTGTTGAGTGTTGTAAGAAGAAGGGGGGATGCCACACAGTGGTAAAAATGGCCTTGTCCCAACTTTTTTGGGATTTGTTGACACCATGAAATTTTGAAACAACATATTTTTCCCTTAAAATGATACATTCTCTCAGTTTAAACTTTTGATCTGTGATTTGTGTTCTATTCTGAATAAAATATTAGATGTTGGCACCTCCACATCATTGCATTCAGTTTTTATTCACAATTTGTTTAGTGTCCCAACTTTTTTGGAATCCGGTTTGTAGTATTGGTCATGCACATGCATTGGTGGGCAATTTTAAACAAGTTTGTGGTTCTAGGCCAGTGGTTCCCAACTCAGGATCTGGAATAACTCTCTGCACTTCTAAATTCCCAGATTGACAGATTAAGGCTGGGGTAAAATTATCAATTTTGCATTTATGTGTGCATATACATTATTACATAGCTTAAAACACTAATGAGAATCACATCTCGACTCTCATTAGTGTAGAGACTCATGTTCTCAAACCAAATTATTCTCAAGTGCTCACACATGACACAAAACTCACTCAGTGTCTGCACACTGCCTTATCTTCTTCATTCATAGACGAGCTGTGTGAGGGAAGAGTGTTCATCCCAGCATTCACCTAATAGAGCTGATGTTTGGTTTTGCCCCTTTGTCGGTTTTACATGCTTATAGGTTTTTAGCATTTAAACACTCACCCCTTGGTGCAACCAAAATCTATTGTCTTCAGAATAACGTGGCTATTAGGTGGTAAATGGTCTACACCTTATGCTCCCGTTAAACAAAAACAAACAAACAAAAAATAAAAAACCCAGAAATGCATTGATGTCTCAGCTGTGAAAACCTCAAACTGCTCCTCACTTCTCATTTCACTTCAACATTTTTGACTTTTTTTGCTTCTTCTTTTTCTAGCTAACCACACACCCACACACAAAACACACACACATATACCACATGCACCACAAACCACAGGCTCCCATGGAAGGGAGATTCTGTTGAGCCCTTTATTGCACCATCCGTCTTGGTGCCTTCTGGGGTAATAACTGGAGGTGCCATGATGTCAGACACCAAAGACATTGTGCAAACAGGATACGCTGACCACTGTGGGCAGCTAAGATAGAGTTGGTATTGCCAAACAAGAAGCATTCTTTCTAAGAGCAGAACAACCTTTTGTTTTGTTATCAGATCCCCCACTCATCTTCAGGAGCATGCTAACATGAGGTTCTCTTTAAAATAATTTCACACAGTTTGTAAATGAACATGATTCTGTTTGCCTTTAACTGCCATCCATCAAGTGGATGCATCCATGACAGAGTTTGATGAGGTAAACCATGAAGGGCACTAGCTGCTCTTTTATTTGCGTACTTTGCGTAGGAATTCTATTTAAGTTATCTAATATGTTTGCATGGCATTCCGTTCAGGAAACGAGTATATAACAGATCAGAACTATTTATTTGCTTTATTTTTGGTGGATTTATATGACCTTTTGGAAACAACTGCAAATGAAACAAATGGCAGGTGTGGTATAATACCGAAACAGCTGGCATGGGGAAGTCAGTCATTTCATTTATATTAATCATTTTTTATTTTATTTTCCACTTTATAGTTTGTATTTTAATGACAGTCATATTAGATGTCTTTATTTTCCTTTATTTTTCATTATTAATCTGTCTTTTGCAAGGATTGTCTTGATAGAATTTGCCAGTATATTTAAAAGTTTCCTGTAACTCCAGAATAGCCATCAATAATCCACTGATACTCAAGATCACCAAAGACCCATTCTTTAGTAAGAGACTCTTGTTACTCTGAACCTGTAGGCAAGGGGTGTCGTGCTGAGTTGTTTCAAAGGTTTCAGAGTTTTAAAGTCTCCTTAAATACACCTGATTTAACTCATCAGCTTTGTAGTAAGTCTTTCCTGGGTTGAATGACTGTTAGAAGAGAGATGCTAATCTCTGCAGTATATGGCCTTGAATGAACCCAGTTTGACACTTCTGCTGTAGGCTGTGATAAACAGCTGTATATATTATAAATACTGTACAAACGGCCCTCTGTAATCCCAATTTATGTTCATATTGTTTGTATGATTTTCTAACATTAACAAGAACAAGCACCATACTTGCAACTACCTATCAATTTCCTGGATATGGTCTAAAAATCTCTATGATGTAAAATCAGATCATGGGTATAGCATGGTCTTACCACAGTGATAGGCCAAGGTTTCATACTTTCAGCAAGTTTCTTCCAGTATCTTCTTCATTAAGCAAATGTGCATTGGCCAGAGTTTGGTAGATTGATTTCATTTTTACTATCCCCTATTGTCTTGTAATCTAATTGGTATCTTTTAAAAAATACAATAATTTTGCTTAAGGATATATTTTTTACACTTACAGACATTTGTCCTTTAGTATCTTTAAGGCCTGTGACTGGCTCATGTAATCAAGGGGGAAACAATCTTTATTACCTGAATCTCACCAGTGACATTGTATTTAGTCTTGCTACTGAGTGCATCTGGGTCTGCATTATACCAACTGCAATGATGAATCAGCAATTGTGTATATATAGTGTCTATTTTACATATCATTTGCATAAAGGCATACCTGTTTTGCCCAAGTCTGTGTTAGATGGGAAAAACACATGCGAGTACTCTCACCTCAACCACTCTTTCCCTCTCTTTCTCTTGCCCTCTCTTTCAATGTTTATAGTTTTAGCTTGCAGATTTTCTTTTGCTTTTGCTTTAGTTAAGCCTTTTTCTTAAAATGATGTATGTGCACAATATTTCAGCCCACTGTGATGTTACACAGTTGATCATCAGCCTGCATTATATGGCATATTTATTGTTCCAGACAAGCACACCTAAGGTTTGATTTAGAAATTCTCTACTTTTTGAAAGACATTGAGACAGAAAGCAAAAAGGTGCCACAGTTTCTTGAGACCATTTAAGGGGACCACCAGGGTATAATGCCTGTTTGTCTGTTGTGCTTAGCTGACAGAACCACCAAAAATAAAAATATACAATGTTATTTATTTGAATGTGTTTGAGATTACTTTGCTGAGGAGCATAAAATGCAACCACCTCCTAAGACTCTGGAGGTCTTCTGGAAGAATATCAATACTTTATAGGTGTTCTGATTGGGGTAGGTCTAATGTTGGAACAGAACCACAGTACTGTACAAAAGCAAATACTATCTCTGTCTGAGCTCATAGTTGGTCTTGACGTCCTGCAGTGATCAGACAGAAC
This sequence comes from Prochilodus magdalenae, assembly GCA_024036415.1. Classification (NCBI taxonomy): domain Eukaryota; kingdom Metazoa; phylum Chordata; class Actinopteri; order Characiformes; family Prochilodontidae; genus Prochilodus; species Prochilodus magdalenae. The sequence goes on from JAMWET010001294.1 coordinate 79,586, forward strand.
CTTTCAACCACAGTCTGCTCACCATGGACCAGATCAGACCCAACAAAGAACTCAAGCAACGGATCAGGCGGTGGCTGACTGAGCATTAGCAAAGGGGCATGCAGATGGGACCCAGTGGCTAGTCCACTTCCACTACAACCACCACAACCTTTAGTCTCCATTTCATAAAGTTCTAAGCCACAGAAAGAGAACATTCAACCATTAGTGGAAGGGCACAGATCATCTGACACATCAAGGGCATCCGGACATACCCGAATTAAAAACCCTGGATAAACAGTGAGGTTCGGTCTATGCTGCGTGCTCATGCTACTGTAGGCAATCCTGATGTCTACAAAAAGGTCAGGTATGACTTACATAGATACTGTACTTTAAAGAGGCCACAGGCCTGAAGGGTCTTAAGCAGGTGTAAATATCTGAACAGAGTTCACTGTAAATGTCACTGTACATTTCAACTGATGGTTTCTTTGTGCATATAACAATAAACCCTTGAATCTTTGTTGTCTAGTTGTTTAAGTGCATTGCCCAGAAATAACAGGCCAGACAGCTACAGAGGGCAGCAAAGAGTAGCAATTCCTAAAGAGCATGACTAGGCCAGGTAGTACTAGGAAGGAGAAGCAAAAATAAAAACAATTCCACATATGCTGTTTAGTCGAGTAAACAAGGTGGTACAGCAAAAACAACAGGATAAACACCTGTTGGAAAAATGTTGGTTTGGAAGCAGATGATAAGATAAGAATCAGATGGTGAGCAAATTGACACAGCAGGGACCTTTGCAGTCATCTCCTGAGAAAGCCATAAAAGGCACTAGTCTAAAGATATCCTTCTAGAAGATCCAATAGTCTCAGAAGCCTCTTCAGTTCATATACCTCAAGCTTTTCTGTCATATACCTCAAACAGTGTTCAAAGATAAGCTCTGTATACACTTAGACACTCAACATACAATTTTAAATGTGTTGTATGTGTTGCCAGACAATTAAAATTTATTCAATTTATTTAAAAAAAAAAATTCTATGTCAGACCCAATTCAAAACAAAAAGAAAGCAGAGAAACCTCCAAACTATGAATTAGTTAAGTGATATCACCTTGCATCTTGCAATGCAGAGAAAGACTTTATGAGAAAACAAACAAATCTCAAGTCAGAGTCAAGATAACTTCCATTAATATAATGTAGCTGTTTGTTTCAGTGGCAGGTATCAGAAACACAGCCATTATCCGTTAGACACTATCACCCAATTACAAAAGCTGCCAAAGATTTCTATAGGACACAGACTGAAAAGATCAAAGTATGGGTCACATTTGTGGGGAGAGAGACAGATTGAGATATTCTTTTAATTTTAAATGCTCAGAGCATCCAGAGTCAACAGTGTGCTATGGTAGTATCTGGACATACCAGTATGGCACACAATACATCGATAAGACCATCCCATTTCCTTACGATTCGACTTCTCTCTAACTCCTCCAACTTTCAGCTTCGGGCTCCTCTCTGCAGACATATTTCTCTTGCAAAAGATGCTATCAACACAACAGCAAGAACGGAAGGCACATGCAACCGGACAACCTTATATAGTTAGTCAGGTACAGAGATAAGGCCTGTTTTTGCTTACGTCGCATGCATGACCAAGCATGAAACTTGAATCATTCACATGGGTCTCATGGACGTCAAGCCTACCCACCAAGTTGCATTTCTGTTAGTTGATTTTTTCTGAGTGCAACTTTTTTTTGATGATGAGAGTATATGTACTGTATATAAGATCACCGGACAGTCACTTGTGACCGAAACATATGTAAAGTATTACCTCCACGAACACGAATAACAGCTGCGATTCTATTTCACATTAGACTGGAGTTTTTTATTTTTTTATTTTATGTATGCCACCTCAATGTCACTCTTGCATTAAAGAATTGTGCAGTTTGGCCAGATTTTGTGAATGCCTTCTCTGGCAGTTTTGATTACTACTTACATGAGGATACATTTCTTCTTATCTCTGTGGGGTATACATGTAAGAAAATGTTTTGATAAATAAAAAAATTTAAATAAATACTTTTTATACATCAGCAAGGAATTAATTAATCTTCAAAACATGTAAGTTTTACTATCTGCACAATATGTTACCACACAAAGCCGTATCAACGTCTTCAACAAGACTTATAAACCCTTTTTGGCAACAAGGTTTGATGTCCTAGCTTTATAGTCACTCAAAATAAGGTTCCATATTCGCAAAAACATGATTCACTGACCACAAAGCTAAGCTTTTGAAGTGGCCAGAAGAGTGGTGGTTCAAAAGAAGGAAGGAAATGATAAAGAAGGGAAGTAACAGACACATGTATACAACACTACCAGATACATGTTTTTATTTTAGTTAATTAAATAAGTTAATGTATACTTCATGTTTACCATAAATGTTTGAGGCACCAGAGTCATCCTTTTTCATCTGATAAGATAGATAGATAGATAGATAGATAGATAGATAGATAGATAGATAGATAGATAGATAGATAGATAGATAGATAGATAGATAGATACTTTATTGATCCCAGAGGGAAATGCTGAGTACAAATAAATTTGTACTCAGCATTTTGTTGCGCTACAAAAAAAACGTTTCAAAATGGGACCTATACAGGAGAGAGCAAATGTATAATTTACTTTAATTGTAGGTTAATATTACAAGCATATTTGGTGCAGTTCTGTTTGTACATTAATATTTCACACAGTATAAGCAGCAGCTGCCTTGCTCAAAATAAATAAAAAAAAAATTTACATTTCTAAAATGGCAAATTTATTTTTTGTTTTTAATAATCAGTATCAGGAACAATAGTTTAGGTTCAAGGAAGTATTACTCGTAAGTGTAACTTCTTACGCAGTCTTGTGGTTTTCTCAAAGGGACTAGCGTGACAATTGTCTGCTGTCTTTATGCTTGAACTTCTGTTTTTTTACATACACTTACCTCACTTCACCATTTAAGTCCACCAGTAACAAGCCAGCAAAGTCTCTAACTTCTGCTTTCCTCTGTAAATAAGCTGTAAATAAGAGGATAATTATGTCATTTGCTACAAGCTAAAAGTCCCCTAAATTTCTTATTTGGCCTTCTAGACTACATGACAGTGTGAATATTACTGGGAATTGCATTCTACCATCAAAATGCTCAGATCATGGTATTATAGTGCACAAATTCAGAAGTAAAAGGTAGTGAGTGAAACATAACTTGGGTTAAACTTAACAAGGTTTTCTATAGTTAAACAGACTCAAGTGCAACATTCACAGCTTGTTTTAACAACTTTTAACATCTAAACAACGATAATAGGATTTTTCTGTTTATTTAAATCCTGCGTCTGACGAATACCCTGGAAAAGATGTTTGTCAAAGGGTGCATATGTTGCGCAGTGATGTTAATGTATATTTCTGCATTAATGCTGCCATCAGAGAAGTTTTGACCTTGACACACTCCACCCTGGCTCTAGGACTGAAAGCAAATTTGATGGTCCTTTTCGTCTTTGGAGCAAAAGCGTCCATTTCTTCCAAAAAGATCTGGGATATTGATTCTTCTGACCACAGTTTCCACTGTACGATTATCCATCCCAGATGCCTCCAAGAAGTCAATGCTACTTCGGCACGTAGCATATAAAAAGAATGTTTTAAGTGAATGCAACAAAGTACTGCACCAATCACTTGTTGATATCACCTGTTTGACATCACACCATTATTTTGGTTTTCATCACTAACCCATAATTGTGTCTGTGCCAAGAGTTTTTGGAATGTATTGCTGAGCTGAACTGCAGGAATGTATAAACACATTAAAAGAAGTTGATCAGACTAAAATATATTGGTTATAAAAGTCAAGGTAAATGTAAAAAACACTTAATATTTTGAATGAGTATTTTCCATACTATCCCAACTTTTCTAATATGAGTTTTTATTTATGTATTGATTGTTTTTTCCTACTTCTCCTTTATATTTGCTTACCCAAAATAAAAACAGTACTATGCAATAAAATAATAAAGTTGTCATATAGTTATCACAGTCATGAAAAGGCTGATAAAAATCTCTCACCCTGAAACCCCTTTGGCACCCACCAACCACCCACCCCCCATAAACCCAATGTACTGTTAGTGACAGACACTTGAGCCAGGAGCCCCTGTTGAAGAGAACATAATTAAAGGCAAACTCCACAAAGAGATATGAGCGGTAACCCAAAGCTGAAATATGTATCTGAAGCATATTTAATAAATTATGCATCCCTTATTTACTAATGGGCTATCGACTGCAGGGACGTTGAGCCTGATAGGATGTCAGAGTTGCGGAGAGAAGGATAAGCAGTGGAAGGATAGAGGGAGGGAGAGACAGTGCTTAAAAGGGTCTCACTTCTCCCTGGAGAGGAGAAACTAATCTTTTTTTTCATGCTTTCTCTCAAAGTGCTGCTCCTTTGCATTCATGACTCTCAGATGGCATCCAAAGAGAACAGTGAAGTGGACGAGGCTCAAAGATCTTTAATATTATTTCTCAATTAATAAAACACACTAATGAATGACGACTGTGCTTTAAAATTATTCAGCAGCTTTAGAGTCGGCGGAATGTTTTACAGCAATGTTGTCAACTGTTTCAATATCTGCCTGTCCTGACCTTCTGAATTCATGAATAGAAGTTATTTGACATACTGGGACCTTTACATGTTTAAATGGTGCTGTTGTAATGGTGGATCCAAACAAAGGTCAGAATATATCAACTTTTATATAGAGATATAAATGGGCCCCTCAGGATTAAAGTACAAAAAAAATCGGCTGATTGGAAAATTGAACATTTACAACTGATGTTTTGTGGATGCAAGGCAGCTCATGTGACACTGCTACACCATCTGCAGGTTTCTTTGGGTAACGTCATGCACTATAATAGAATGTGACACACAAAATTGTGTGCAGTTACGAGAAAAACTTCATGATCAAATACTCTTGAAAATTGCATGGACTAGCTTAAGAGACATATATATCTTAATGGTATACATAGTGGTCTTAGACATTTTAATTCAAATTGAATTTTTCCTTCTCCTAGACATTGTGACGCAGTTTGCTGACAGACCACTGTAGACCAGGGGCCAAGGGCCTTCTTATCTGGGACATGCATTCAGCTGCTTGGCACTGCTAGTAGGGAAATCAATGGTACTCAGGCCTGGAGTCAGGGCCGGATCTACACCAGTACCTCCAGCAACATGATAGCATTATACATTATACAGCAAGGAGAATATGACAAATAGGCTTTACTCAAAGCCTCCATTAAATGTTTGGTAAATCCGAAGCGTCAATATGTGAGATCATACAATAGTCCTTCATACAACAACTCTCATAACTTCAATACAGGTTTCATAGTACATTCATAGAAATGTCAAAAAAGGAGCAATGCCAAAGCAAAGAACCTCTTAAAGGACAACAATGCCAATAATAATTTCGGTAAGAAGTTTCAAAGCGTTTTGAAAGGGTTCTTTACTAAATCCACATAGAAATCCACAAATAGTAATTTGTTAGTTTTGGGTTTAAAACTCACTTTTTTACATTTTGCATTTTGCTACTGTCTGTGTTCTTTCTTTCCTGAAAGTACTGTCCCCCACAACCTCCTAAAGACCTTGTGGTAGCTGAAATTAACTGTCCTTTTATCAGGAAAGCAACAGAACTGCAACCAAGCTGCATATGAGACCGAGGGCTCAGTCAAAGGTCACAGTCACAACATACAATGCATAAACAGCTGGGTTTCAGGCTGGAACTATAGACAGTTTAAAATCCAAATAGGTGGATATCATAAAGACATGAGAAAACTACAAGAAATAAATTACAAAAATATTGTTTAGATAAGCTACTAATGTTTACACTCATTTAAAAGATTTAATTTCAGTTCCAGACAATTGTCATACTTGTTTGGTGGATTCTAAAAAGAGATGCTTTCTCTAATGGTAGGACTAAATGAGAATCTATACTGAAGGTAATGCACATTGCACTAAATCAGAATTTTGCAATTACAGAAAATTGGTAAATAAAAGAATTGGTACAGTCTGTTCTGTTAATATTTTGTTCTTGTTTGTTTGAACATCTGGATAGAAACCATTTAGATTCTCTTCGAGCACCTACAAGTAGTTGCTCTTGTCTTGGAAGCACTGGTGACAGCTTGTGTTCATGGTCCACTGATGCTGCATCCCAATATTATCCACCTCAGATTCTTCCTCACGACCCCCATTCATTTGCTTTTGCATGAAATTTTATTAATATGTAATGACAACTTAGGAAAATCAATCAGCAATCAGCCTTTGGAGCCAAGAGGTGCAAGAATGCTTGCATATCCACTTCAGCTGACATCATTAAAAAACCATCCATTCCCATCAGATGTGCCGACTTTGTTTAATTAGTTTTTACTAAGATATTGAGCAAACATTCAAGCACCCACCAGAATAATGCTGATTCTGTAAGATTACCATAAAAATGTGTGCTAGGTGGGAAAGTTTTCCACCTACATTATGGAGCTGTGAATTGACCACTGCGGTGCATTCTGGGAAGGACTGTAATTCCGAGTATGTTAGAGTAAAATAGATTAGACTAAGGGACTACAACGGAAAAAGTATATGGCATTTTATGCTGTCCCAGCCCCTTACAGCTCCAGCTCTCATCTCCTTTCAGTCCTCAATGCAATTAGCTGCTAATGTGCCAGTAGATGTTTACGGATGTGTACATTATGAGGAGCATCTCTTGACTGGAATATGAAAAGTTGGAAACATTTCAGTGATGTATTTCAGCACCCACGCAGTGTCCTCCACTGGGTTGCGTCTCATGTGTCTCATTGACCCCCTTCCGCAGCCACAGCGCATCCTGGGAACCATTAAGGAAACCCGAGAGCACCACAACCACACAAGAAACACACAAACACAATCAAGAGGAAAGGATGACTGACCAACACCCACAGGTCGACCCTGATGTGAAAGAGAGTGCTGCGGACAGGCAATGGTGAAAATGCAGCATATCGATTGCTTGCCTTTCTCCCAAAAAGCGTCAAGTTCTGCCTATAAACCAGAGAGGGGCAGCCTCAATCACAAAAAGCAAATATTGTTTCAGGGTTATAAAAGCATGACAGCTTAGAAGCTTAATATTAATGTAAACTTGGCCGCTGAGTCTGTCTGTTTACTTTGGTGTACTTAGTTGTACTTATCCATCTCTTTTGCAAAACCTGGTTCCATGTACCATTAGTGGTCAGGGCATGCTGGTCAGGGAGTCAGCGGTTTGGGGAACTTGTGGTCAGCCTGGAACGTGAGCCGGAGCAACTACGGATTGCTGACCGCAGCCTGCCATTGATCCCCCACTCAATCAGATTATTGTGGGCCCCAAACGGCCGCGCCTGCAGAATCTACAGAGCCTGGCGGGGAAAAGGCGAGAGGAGCATCAGGCTTGGATGGATGTGAGGCAACGGGGATAGATGGATGTGAAAACGAGTGAGCGGAGTGACAGTCCAGGGACCGATTGATCTTCCCATCATTTCCCTTCCACTCTCCTACTCTCAGTTCTCTTCGCTCGTCACTCAGCCTCTCTCCACATCCACCCCTTCCTCCTCCCCTTGCTAGCCTGCTGTCTCTCAGTGCATAAATACTGTTGAGCTCCACTGTATTGGATTTATGAGTTAATGGGGATGTCAAGACAAAACAGATTGGGAAATAAGGAACAGCAAAAAAGGTGGGGGGAGCTCTGTCTTCTCTGTCTTCACATCCCCTCTTTCACCATCTCTCCAGCTTGGTTAGGGTTAGCTAGAGCGTGCAAAGTTTGAAAAGTTGGTGAATGAAAAAAACAATAAGATGCAGAAAAAGATCTCATGCGTTAGATTTTATTTAAATGCAATTTAACATCAAAGGCAGAATGTAAGTCATTACAGAAAAAGATAATACGTCTCAATACATGCTACCACATGCTTCATTAAAATTCCTCACAAAGAGATAGGTCTTCAGTCTGAGAAAATGGTGAAGGAATGTGTTGGCTTGACAGTCAGTTGACACTGATTCCACCGTGTGGGTGCCAGGACAGTGATAAGTCTTGATACTTGCCTTCCAAACATCTATAGGACTCAAGTTAAGCTTGATCAGGGCCAGAAGCCATGTACTAAAATAACCAATTATAGTTCTGTTAAGAACTTTTCCACAGATACGTCTTTATCATTTCTGTAAAACAATGTGGAAAACACCTTTAAAATAAAACTCTTTAAACAACCCACATTCACATAATGTCAACCTTTAAAATGTTATTTAAAACTGATTAAATGTTTTTGCTAGAAAATGTTGTGTAAAAATGTGAAAGGTCCGTTGTCTGTTTATTGTCTGCATAAAATACATGAAGCATTATCTAAAGCTTGATTTTATATAAAAAGAAAAAGAAAAAGGGGGATAACAGGGTTCTGCCCCCTTCTATGTGCCCATCTCAACAAGAAGTGGGGCTGAGGGTCCTGATTTCAGGCATAAGACTATATCGATTCCTCATCTGGCCATCCCTGGCAGCTGCAGCCCGTCTTGTCATCAGGAAAGGAGAGGCGGCTCCTCTTTCATCCTCCCATCGATTGCCTCACAAACAGGGCCTGTGTTTCCGGCATGCTAGGCCTGTGTGTCTTGGTCCAGTCCAGGTCTCGGACTCCAGACCACCAATAAAATATCTGAACTGCTTGCATCGGAGTTGATTTCACCAGTGAAAATGTGACTAATGGATTTAAAGAACTTAGAAATTAAGTTTGTTTGTTTGTGAGTCCATGGTTTTGGCACTTACCTTTTTAGCAGATTACTACGAATGAATGTCAACAATCAATAGGTTAGAAATCTATCTATTAAATAATAATAGATCAATATCTGCATTAAGAATGGTCTCAACAATTCTCACTATGTTTAAGATTGTATTAGCATAGCTGTTGTGAGTTTTAGTTAAGACTCACTAACTACAGTAACTATGTTTACAAAGTTTAATGCTATTTTGAGCTGTAATAATGTTACTAATTAGATCAGATTGTCATGGTCCAACCTAGGTTTCAGTATGAAATTAATGTGACCATTTAAATGTGAAGACTGTTGTAAAGTCAGTGTGCATGTAAACTTGTCTTGAAACAGTCCTTTGTTTAGACCTTTACATTTACAACATTGTTGAAATGAGTTGAACGTTTCATTTTCTTTTTGATTGGCTTGCCACACCCAGTAGGCACAGTCTTAACTTCATCCTTTCACCACCCATATCAATGGTTGTATTATTCCTCAAATAACACTATAGAAGAGCCACCACAATTACCGATTTACTGCCTATCTAATTCTGCCTGTAGGAGCCGCCAGGCCTGATGGGGTAGTCAAGTCCCATGATCCTGCAGTACCAATAAGAAACAGTTGTGCATGTCATGTTTCAAATTAGGTTTGATCAGTGCCACGAGATAGGGAAAGGTGGGTCCATTTTTGGCCTTGTATGCATCAGGGTATTAAATCTAAGGTGGGTAGTTACTGGAAGTCAGTAAAGGCAATGCAGAGGTAGTGTGGAGAAGGAATTAATCAACTGAATGCTGTAGTCAGATTTACAATACGAATAGTGAACAACAACTGGTCATCCAGAACCACAACAAGGGCTTCAGACAGAACAACAATAGGAATTCTCAAATCAGATGGCAAGATTATGGTGATGGCTTGTAGTTTCAAGGATATCAAACAACTTGGTCTTGCTGTTAGCATCAGGCAGTGGGCTGTCATCCATAAAATGAAGCCAGTGGTGTCAGAAGGTAGGAAGAAAAGGCCAACTTACATGCTGTAGCAATCTAAGTTGAGCTATTATGTCCATGTAAGTATAGTAGGTGTCAATATATATATACTGACACCTACAACAGAGCTGCTTTAAGGTAACCACATGTTGTCACTCCCTGAACATAACAATGTTTTTTTAATCTCATGAGTACCTGAGTGTATGTAAATACAATAAACACTTTATATTCTGCAACCAAGTTATTATCCAGATTGGTCTGCAATATGATTTTTTGTAGCTCCAAACATGCAAGGAACCTCCAATCACTGTTGCCAGCAGACACTTATTATTGTACCGCTCTCCAGCCCTTTGGCAAACAAACTGCCTTCTGCTACAGCAAAATATTTCAATATTTGCCTCATCAGTCTAGAGCACCAGCTGCCATTTTCCTGCATCCCAGTTCCTAAGTTTTTGTGCAAAGTTATGTCGATTGGCCTTGTTTCCATGTGGGAGGTATGGCTTTTTGGTTGCCACTCTCCCATTAAGACCACTTCTATAGACAGTAGATGGGTGTACCTGGATGCATGTTTCTGCCAGGTCTGAGCTGATGGCACTGCTGGACATCTGATTTTAAAGAGAAATAAGCTTGATGTGATTTTCATCTGCTGTACTAACTTTCCCTGACCAACCACTGGATCTACGATTCTCAAAGTTGCCAGTTTCTTTGTGCTTTTTCAAAAGAGCTTGAACAGCACATTGTGAAAAACCAGTCTGCTTTGAAATATTTGTTTGGAAGAGACCTTGCTGATGCAGTATAACTACCTTGGGTCTTGTTGCTGTTCTCAGTCTTGCCATAGTGTATGACCTTTGACATGTAATGTCTTCCACAGTCTCACCTTGGTAGTAGAGTTTGACTGTTCCTCACAAACTTTATAGCCTCCTACACAGCTGTTTCTGTTTCAGTAATGACTGTGTTTCAACCTACATGTGACATTAATGAGCATTAGCACCTGTTTGGTGATAATTGGTTGATCATGCCTTTTTGCAAGTGTAACATATATATATATATATATATATATATATATATATATATATATATACTCCTGATAAAAATCTTAAGACCAGTTCATAAATTGCAAGAATTTATATTTTGCACTATTGGATCTTAAGAAGGTTCTAAGTAGAGCATCACAATGCTAAAAGATGAAATGGGAGCAAGAGACAAAAGATTTTAAGCAACCAATTTATTAAAAAAAAATTAACTGAAATAGGCTGTTGCACCATCATGATTTGGGGTGCTTTATCCTTTGATGGAACAATGGAGCTTCAGGTTGTACAGTGGTGTCAAACAGCAGCTGGCTATGTGGAGATCTTGCAGCAGGCATCCCTGATGACTGAGGGCCCTCGTCTGTGTGGTAATGACTGGATTTTTCAACAGGACAATGTTGCAGTTCACAGTGCCTGACTGACAAAGGACTTCTTCCAGGAGAATAAAGTCACTCTTTTGGATGCCCGTTGTGAAGCCACCTTCAACACTTGGAGCAAAGTTCCCACCAGCCTCCTGGAAACACTTGCATGAAGCATGCTTAAATGATTGTTTGAAATGATCAGTCACAGTGGTGGACCTACTCATTTCTGAGTCCCCTTTTTGACATTTTGATTTCTGTTTTGAGGAAGTTTTGGTTTTTTTTAAGCTATGGTCTTAAACTTTTGATCAGCTGATGAGCAGCCTATTTCAGTTATATTGTTGTTTTTAATAAAATGACTGCTCAAAATATTTTGTCTCTTACTCCCATTTCTTCTTTTAGCATTATGAAGCTCTGCTTAGAACCTTCTTAAGATCCAATGGTGAAAATGCAAATTCTTGCGATTTTTTAACTGGTCTTAAGTGTATATATAGTAGCATGGTACATTTGAGGGTGTATGGTTTGACACTAGCAGCTTATCTGTCTGCATCTGTCTAACAATTGTTAGTCACCCACTAGGTCTTCAGTTTCTGATCATAGAGTAGCTAGATCTACTTCAAGTGATGAAACCATTTTGATCCCAGCAGTGATTCTGCGACAGGCAAAAACAAAGAGAGACTTTATCAGCAAGACATACATGACAACATTATCATCATGTAAGAGGTTACTGTTGTGTTTAGAATAACCCTATGCTGTGGTTAGAAACTGACCAAAGATAAATGAGGCAAGGTTGATAAACTGTGCTTAATGCCAGAATGGTTCTTTAATTGTACATCTGTGAACCTTTAACGTACCTTTAATGTAAAATGGTTAGTATGTACAAGGTAGGCTTTTGTAAAAAAAAAAGTAGTTTGTATATGGGGTGTATATCTTTGTATCAAATGTTATTCCAATAAACTGAAGTTTATTACTGTATTTTAATACATGTCACATACTACATATGTATGTATGTATGTATGTATTTATGTATATTTTGATAACATTATTGCTTAGGTCTGTATGTTTTTACACTAACTGGTTATGGCCTGTGCAACTGGCTTTGTCCAGAACTGTGAAAATTGCATCATAGTTAACATGATTTCTGGATAGACCTTTCAAAATAACATGAGAGAGAGGCTTGCTTAACATAGTGGAAAGTTAGAAAGAAGGTGACAGCTGAAGAAGTTACAGGGACTTTTTAATAAGAGGGTCAAAGATGCTTATATATGTAAATGTCCAAAAACACAGTTTAAAATTTTGCAGTATAAAAAGGCCTGTCTCATAGAAATGTCACAAAAAAGAAATGAACCAACAAATGAAAGGAACCTTTCCAGGCGGAAAGATAGGGTACAGTTGCCACAGTATCATTTTCCAGGCGCATGAGGACTTATTATAGCACTCACTTAAAAGATAACTGACCATATCAGAGAATAGGAATAGAATTACAGACATTAGAGAAAAGGGAAGGATATTATAGGTGAAGGTTACTGAGTGTTCAGATCTCTGTGTCTTTTTTTTTAATACTGAATAATCATTGAATGGTTAACTACTTCATTAAATGTTTTGTTCTTTATTTAAAATATGTGAATATCTGTATTTGATCTTCTTTCTTACAATATCTATAAATATAAATGAAGTCGACGTAATTGCATCACTAATGCATCATATATTCAACAAAAACTATTAAAACCTGCTACAAAGAATTCCTACAGAATAAAAAGTTAGGATACGCTGTGCCCTAATAGCTAGTAATTCCCGCTTTGGCTGAAATACTCCTAATCCTTGGTGAATTTACTGGAATGTTTTCTGTCATTGTAACATTGCATGGTCTATCTTCACTTCAGTTTTTGGATTTTTCTCAAGCACCCTCTGATAGAATAAAGAGTTCATAGTGGATTCTTTACAAGAGAGCTTTCCAGCCCTGCTGCAGCAAAGCAATCTCAGACCATGACATTTTTACCACCCTGTTTCACAGTTGGTATGAGGCTCTTTGGCTCGAATGCTATGGTTTTACTGATTGTGTCTTCTGTTACTGTACCCAATAAAACGCATTGTTCCAGAAGTTCTGATCTTTGTCTATGTGTGCTCAGTTAAACCTTACTCCTGCCTTTATGTTCTTCTTTGACAGAAAGGGTTCTGTCTTTGCACACCTCCAATGACAATCATTGCATTCTCGTTCTGAAGGTAGAAGCATGCACTTTCACATGAACATTTACTTTGACACTGACAATTAGTCACTGACATAGTCAAAGCAAACCAAACTAAATCTCTGAGCTTTAAAAAAGGCAATGCTGTCTAATAATGATGATCATTTTGCGGTGCATCTGATTCTAATGCAAGGCATTTTATGTAGTAATAAATGTGGGGGTGTACTAATTTCTTCCTCACCAGAAAGACATTGCTTCAGTTGTGGACATTACCTTGTTGTTCAAATGCAGGTCAGATGTCCAAGATCTATGTAAGCCTTGCTACAATCAGAATTGTGATTATTAGTAGGAATTGTAGGACTATATAGGAAGCATTTGTACTCCCAACATGTGTATCTACAACAGTAATGTAATCACACCCTGAACGATGAACAACTGCACCATTGCCGGTGTTGTAATGACAGCTTTATGCACATTATTTTTTGTGTAATAATCTGATGCATTTGATTCAGCAACTGCCTATTGGCATATATAATAAATGTGCTTATCAATCACGTTCTTTTACTAAATACATTAAAATCACAGGAGAATTAGAATTAGAAATCGTCTGTGGTAATCTACATTTATAAAATACATAGATGTAATAGATATACATCAGGTGTAAAAACATCCAAATATTTATTTAATATTTGAGGTTTATTTGTATTGTACTGCATTCCACAGCTGACTAATAAATGTGCCTAATGTTCTCCATGTATTGAAATTTTATCAGAACACTACCTTATCATACCTTACGAAACTGGCCTAGATATTCCTATGATAAGACAAATATTATTGCACCTAGGACAGCATAAAATTGGTTCCTTATCAGTAGAGTTCATAAGTCCATATCTAGTCCATATCCTAAAGGTTGTTGTTTTTTTGGTTTAGTCCACATTATCTGAGAGGCTGACTTGGCAAAATGCATTTGCTGTACAAGTGACAAAAATGGATGATTTATTTATTTATTTTATTATAGATTTATTAAGTCACATTGGATGGTTCAAAGTAAAAATGTAAACAATAAAACAAAATTGGCAAATGTGTTTGCATGTTGAAACAAAACACTAAGTCCATTTGTCATTACACCAGCTCCTGCTTTTCTTGTAGCATCTATTAAGGTCTCATTGGGGTCTTGGTATTGCATTTCTCAATTCTGCCATTGACTTCCACTGACCCCCATAAGCTGCTCTACTACATGAATCATCTATCTGTTTGTTCATTTATCTACCTATACATTTCTTTCACCAAAAAAAAAAAAATTCACCGGTCAATGCATTTTTTTCATAGAGAAATTAAAAATGTAAATCTAATCTGGTTGGGTTGTAATGTGATCAGTGTGACGGCCGATCAATGTGCACTGCCATGCAAACTGGAAGCAGTGATGTATGTCAGAGCTGGGGGGGGGGGGTTGACTACTCTCACTTTATCACTATAACTATATGTATGTGTCCACTATCTACAAGCCCTTCTTACAGATAATGCCTTGAACGTCTTATCTTGTACTAGTTGAGTATTTCTCAGGTTGGTGTGTGATCTATGATCACAGGTGACTCATGTGCATGTGAAACTCAGGTGTGTATAAACCTCATACAGCTGCCAAATTCTTGAGCAAACACAACCGGCATCTAAAAGGGTAGTAAATAACTGTAAAGTACTATGCTGTATTCTTCTCAATGATTACTGGAATACAGTATTTGTACTCTTCCATTTAGCCCATTACATCTCAATGGGCATGAGATTTTTTTTTTTTTTCCAGTCAGTTAGGTCAGGTGCCATTCATTGCTTCTTATTTATATAAATATTTAGCTTTTTATTCATTATATGTTTAAATGACTTCTTATTTAAATATTTTACTCCATGCTTTCAATTTTAAAAGGTTAAGATTTTAGCAAGGGCAAATTCCTCCACTTAAGTACAGTACAGTGGTTTAAACAAATGATTCAGCCCAAAATGTCCCTTGCTTTCCCTTATGTCAAGACTCATTTGATATCTGATTTTTTTGTTTTTGTTTTTGGGGCAGAGGTATAAGCCTAATTTCACAAGTAATAAAAGTTTCCAAACATCCATCCAACAACCATCTAGCTTTCAAAACATCCCTGCAACACCCATCTAGCTTGTTATCAGTGCACAATTTAAAAGCTTGCATCTCTGATGGTATGGGGGTGCATTAGTGCCTATGGCGTGGGCAGCTTGCATATCTGAAAAGGCACTGTCAATGCTAAACAGTATATAGAGGTTTTAGAATAACACATCCTCCAGACAACGTCTCTTTCAGGGAAGGCCTTACATATTTCAGCAAAACTACAGCAATACTTAACCACATACTGCATTGATCAACAGCACGGCTACGCAGAAGAAGAGTCTTGGTGCTTTTTTCTATTTAACCCTGGTGGCAATAGGTACAGTTTTGCTTTGTTGCCATTTGAAATGCTTTACTTCTCTATATGTAGTGTGTTTTATTTTCTTTGTCAACTTACTTTCACATCTCACATGACTGGCTGTTCATCACCAAAGGTCATGCTTGCATATGCACAAGCACAAGTATTAATCTAAGCAAATCTATATCTAGATTAACAGGGGAAAACGCTATTGCTGTTACAAAATGAGTGAACTGCATCTGTGTCAAAAAGTCAAAAAGCCTACTTATACTAAACCTGCTTCTTTAGACAGACACTAAATCTAGTACCTCTTGTAGCCACAAAAAATGTTAATCCTTAAGCATTTTCTCCTCTCTATATCTCATTTATATTTATTTATGTCAGGATTCATAAATTCTTTCTGAAACAAGCAGCAGCATATGTTGCTTCTCAAGTAGAGCTAACACTAGTCGAATGCATTCAGTGCTAAATCATCCAACCAATCTTCAGACACTTCAGACAATAATCGTCTTCATTCAGCAATATTAAATTTACTGTTGTTCCACAACTGTTACAGTTGTGCCACAAAATTCACAGGAACAAGATTAATGGCCGTTGGTTTTCTCAAATGTGTAGTACAATTTTTATCTAATACACTTACACTTTTTTTCACATTCAGTAAATATATCCTCACAGTCTGATGGCTGTCCGTTCTGTGAGTATGTTTTGATATTCATACATTGCCCTCTTTAAACAGGAATCTGCATCTCCTTAAATAGGAAATAAAAAAAAGTGCAACACAACACTATTTCAGCCAATTGGAAACAGGGAACACGCACAGGGCAGGGGCTACCTGCTTAACTCCATGTATTATCAAGAAGATAAGATAGCTGAAAAACAGCCAAAGAGATGAAGATTTAAAGAATAAAGATCGAGGAGGAAGTTCTCAGATCATGCAAGGGAGGCATTTCAACAGCTGATTGATAGTTGGCTTCCTGTTTGCCACCCTCTTGTTGTGAAATTGTTGTGTTCCAATTGTGTTGTGTTGAATGATGCTGCATGTGCATTCTGGTGCCTAAACAAGAAGCTAGACAGGTAGACTGAGACGCCAGCATGGAATTGCTGCACCCAAACAACAAACTGGTGAGAGTTTAAAGCTATGAAATAAACTAAGGAGTAGTAGCAATAATTGTTTTGATCCATTTGTGACAGCAACTGCTCAGCATTGCAACAACAGTTGTAACTTAGTTGACATATTGCTGTTCTTTTTAATCAGGTATTTGTACAATGCACAAAGGATTTTTATGAGCACGAAGACCCCCCAAAAAAGGTTAAGCCCCGTGTCAGTCCCTCTGCAAATGTGTGCCCATTTATTTGGGGTACTGAGCTTCTAAAGCATCACTGAAGGGTGGGATGTATCTGTTTTGCCGTTGAGTTCAAATATCAACAATAATTCTCCATAATCATATAATGCAGCTTTAATTGTCATTACTACTGGATGGGGAATGTGCATTCGTGCTGTGGCCTGGCATACATATTGACATGCTTATTAATAACAAGCAGTCAAGGAAGAAGAGCTGCAGACAATATGCAGAACTTTATGTACTGCCTAAGTGCAACTATTAAAAGTTTGATTTTATAAAAATCAAAAAAACAAAAACAAACCAATAAAAATGGTGTGTTTGAGGACTAAACACAACAGTATACAACAGCTTTTCTAACCTGGGCCAAGCTATGCACTAAAACTAACAACCAGAGAAACATGTGTAGGACAATACAGCATCTCTACACTTTCACAAGGAAATAATATTGAATGGTTTATACCTCACAATCGCATTTAGACAAAATTAAGAGTAAAATCAGCTTATACAGTTTTGTAAATAATGACTTATCTGCCTTCATTTTGTTAGCCATTGAGGTGGTTGTTATCATGTTTGTCTACTGCAGTTGAACAGTGTACAGTCAGGAAATCTAAAGTGACCAACGACTTTCTGTCCAACTGCCAGCTTGTGTTATTTGTTTATTAGCATGTCAGTGTACACTAGGGTCTTTAAGACAGCTCAGTGTTTAGTTGGATAATAGAGGGGGTGGTAAAAGGGGAGGTAAAACTAATTATCGGTTAATTAGTGTTCCCCACTTGCAAGTGAACAGTTGTCATAATCAAAACCCAGAGTGTCATCATGCTTCAGCATAAATTACAGGAAAACTAAATATTGTGTCTTTTGAATGGAATGTTTTGATAAGTTGTGGAATTGTGTACGTAGATCATTTAACCCTTCTTCCTCTGACCACTCAGATTATGACCTGATCTGAAAGCAAACTAGCTTTAGTTGTAATATATGTTCATCCAGGCATCACATTAATTGCATTATAATGTCCTCTACAACTAATAGCTCTATTAAAAACCTCCCAGATCTGTCATCTTAAATTAGCTGTTTGTCAAAAGCATAAAGGACACTTTTCATTCTACTGTAAATAATGTGGCTTCACTAAAAAGTAAAAGAATAATGCAGAAAAAGCTTGTTCCATTGTACAGCGATAATATGCTGGCCAGTGTTCACCCTCATTTAAAAGATAACACCTTAGATCTTATACAGATGTTGGCACTTCCTATTCAATTCAAGATTTTTCTTGGTCCAAAAGCTGCTATAACTAAATTGTCAACACTGGAGCGGAGGGGTGCTGCCTTTTTAGGAAGCCCCCATGTCTTTGTTACCTTGTTGCTGTCCCTTTTAGTTGTACTGTATTAGCCAGAGTCAGTGCTGCACACTAAGCATTTCAACTCTTAGTGACACTGTTCATGAGTCAACCCCAATTTCCAGACCTGCTAGCTATTACATGTAATCTGTGTGCTGTAAAGTAAGAGCAAGTGTGCTGTGGAATTTTTGAATGACCCATTCATTTTTTATATAGGCTGTGTCTTTCCACATTTTACATGAATTTTGGTAACAGGAAGGGGAATAATTATACCACAACATATTACATCAGGTAATTCCCTTTCCTACCCTCTGTAAAGTTGTAACATTAATAAGACAGCCAGCTAAGCTAAGAGCAACTTTTCAGTTTCTCAAGTGCACTAGCTATATCCTGATTGCCTGGTAGCCACGTGATTTCATCATTAGCTAGTGATTTGAAAAGTAAAAGTTTAGTTCTACCCAGTCTATTTTGTAACCATCAAAGTGTTTTTTTTTCTTTCTTGTACATTCAATTGTTTGGGGATGACTAAGATAAGAGTCATGTCCAAAAAAAAATTACTACCAGCAGAAAAAAACAACCTCCACTCAAGAGCACCAGGGTCAGGATGGACAAAGCAGGTCAGAAAAGGAACAGGGTCAGATACAGAGCAAGACCCAGTATCAGGTCAGACCACAGCACTGATCAGTGACTCAACAATAGCTTGGAGATAGTAAACAATTTACTTCCACAACAGAGGAGGATAAGAGAAAAACAGAAGGGGTGGAGTCCTAATGTTGGTTAAAGTTTGAATAGTCTTGTATCTACTTATTGTCTACAAATCATACTAATCTTTTCATATGGTTCTCACGTGTTTCTTGTAACAGAGATAATTAGTGCCGGTAGCCCACCAGAAAATGTTTGTACAAATAAACTTTTAACAAGTTTACTGGGCTGTATTCAGCAATTTACCGCTCTTTGAGTGGAGTATACATAGTCAGACAGTAATAAACTTCAAACAAAGGATATTACCAAATATATTATCATTCCATTCTGTTAGCTTTACTTCATTTACTGCCTTAGTGTGCAGTCACCCAGCACACTACACCACACACACAATGCTCTACTAAATCACACTGCATTCAGATTGACACAAGGAGCTGAGCGAGGCTTGTCTGGCCCATTCTACCGTGTTGACCACCCATCTGACCGCAGTGGGAGATTTATTAAGACCGAGCCGTGAGCTCTGAAAGCCACACAGGCCACAAGAACGGCAGCCCGGTACATCTTCATTAACAAGAAACATTTCTATTGATTTCATTTTTCCAGCGTTTCGAGTTACACATAAGAAATATGTATGGCAGGGTTAAATGAGTTATCCTGACCTGATTTGTATCGAGCATCCTCTTTATGATATTATCTATGGGATCGGTTAGTCAGTGGGTGTCAAAACTGTTTGGCAGTAATGGGATAATGCACAGCTGCAAGCTTGATGGCCCTTAGACGCAGGGGAGGCTGCAATTGAATTGCATCCTGTAAGGCAATAGGCCAGGTGAGTGTGGGTACAGGAATTAAGAGGAAAAAAGGATATTGTGTAAAAGGCCCTGTATAGAACGGAAAAAAGTAAAAATAGAAGACGTATGGCGAAAAGAGAGAGCAAGTGGGAAGTAAAAGAAAAAAACAAAGAAGAGAGAAAAAGAGGTGTTAAACAGAAAGCCAGCAACAGAGTAGAATAAGTAAAGTATAGAGGGGAAAAAAGTATAGAAAGGGAAAGCAACAAAAAAAAGGAAAGAACGAGAAATGAACCATGACCCTCCTTGTTCCCTATAGAAAGGGGCTAGTTGGCAGTGAGGTTTTTCCACTAGAAACCTCAATTCTAAATCATCTTTATAAAAGCTATGCAGGTGAAGCCCTTATTCTGTAACAGCCATATAGGAAGTGGGGTTGTTCCATAATATTCCATTCCACATCTTATCATCTCCATACAATTCTTAAAACAGTAAAAACAGGAGATCAAAAGTGTTTCTTTTCTATTTCACCTTTTTCCTTTGTTCACCTGTGTTGCTCTGTTTCCAAGATCTTTTAGGGGTTGTATTGATCAGTCTTCATGTGTAATGGCTACTTTGAGATTATTGCTGCACTATACAGAAAGAGTCTGCAGTAATACATGCCATTTTTCTTGAACTCGCCTTGGTATTCATCATTTATCAGGGGAATGTTTGTGGGAACACAGTGTTATTCTTCAGAGGTCTATAAATGGGAAAATAATCACTCTCGTCATTTAAAGGACGGAGGACAGACACTAAAGGTCCCTGGTGTATTACTATATCTTTCTCCTTCTCGCTCTCTCTACTCCTCACAGAGGGAATCTATCTGTGTATTGTTTAGACACGTTGTATGCTGCCTAGTTAGGCTTCCTCTACTAAAGTGACCAATCCATGGTCCACCCACAGTGCTCTCTCTGTCTGCTTCACATAGCTTCACCGCAATCTTTAACATATCATATTTATAGTGCTATTATAAATGGAACGTAAATTGAATGGAAAAAGGAAAGTCTGGGATTCCAAAAGGGGAAAAGTCAGACCCTAAAGTCTTTATTATATGGAACTGTTCACAGTTTTATGCCAAGAAAGAACAGACAGACCAAATGAACAGACTGTACAAAGTGTTTGACAAGATAACACAATTCGAAACTTTTCAAAGGGCTTAACAAAGAGCTAGTCTGCAATTGTACATGAACAAGTCTGACCCCAAAAGCAGCAAGGATGACGTTATGAGCTATCCTGGCCACTCTTGTGAAAGATGAGATGACTGACTCTAATACTGATGGATGGATACAGCAGCCACTGTACGCATCCATCTTTCCTGGCGGCGTGTCAAAGCCAGCGCAAGCCCCTCCGCCCGTCCAAAACAATAAACCTTCACATCCAGCTTCATTGGGCCAGAGCTAAAATCAAAGCGGCCCTGACATGCCTTCCAAATCCAATCAGAGGTCAATAGCTGGGATGATTGATTGGCTTCAAATCCAATTGCATCTCGACAGGCCTGTGCTTGGGATCCTATTAGGGATTGGCATTGGCAGGGCCTGTCTTGGGAACCCCCAGCTCTGAGGGAGGTGTCTGCCTGCCAGCCTCCTCTAATTGCCTTGTTATGGCAGCAAAGAGACCCTGGCTGGACAGTACTTATCAGCCTGATAGTGCTAGTGCTGGGTAACTGAGCAATACTAAAAACTCCCCAGGCTTATTGGGTAAGTGCTAGAGGGAAATAATGCTACTGTGCAATAAGGGCCTAATCACACATTGCAGAGAGCTGTGTACCTTAGAGAATTAATTAAACTCTGTGCAGTTAATGTTGTTTTAAAGAATATAATGTTTATTTTTTCCTTGTTAAAAGGCACTTTTGGACTGATGTTGCAGTGCAGGGAGCAATAATTAATCAACAACAATGAATGGTGTACTGCTGAAATATCAGTTTGGGCTAGAAGTAAACCTACCTTCCTTTTAATAATGCTCAATTTGGCAAGTGCCTAAGTCCTGGAAGAGTTTTCTAGTAGCATGTTAGCATGAACATTTTTTTGGTTGCATTATTTAATGTTACGTATTTTACCTTGTGTGTTTCAGTACATGAGAAGCCTTCAGTCAAGAACACTGACACAGAGTTGCCACCAGACTTCAAACAACTGACTGAAACCTAGTTATACCACAGGGGACGACTAGAGCTTGTACTTGCAATCAAGGATCTCCAAAAGGACCTAGAGTAATGATTTTTTGGCCCACTCTTTGTAAATCAATACATAATCTGTTGTGTTAATATGCTAATCTAATATATAAGACTAGGCTAAAGGCTTAACCAATGTAAGAGTTAGCTTGGCTGTATTTACCTAGATAGCAATGGGAAAAAATCTTGGTTGGACAATTTTCCATTTGCCATTTCAAGTTTTTGAACTTTGAATTTTTTTAGTTCCTAGCCCTAAGTTTTTTATCTCACTGGTAATTAGCAATTCTAAATCATCTTAACAAAAGTTACACAAGTAAAATGTTTGCTCCACAACAGCCACACAGCTGGACTGTTCTATAAAAGCCTATACGGGGTGCTGTCAGGGATTATATACCAAATTATATAAGACAAATATAACACTAGTAATATTTGCAATACAGAGGATGTTTATTACTTCTCATAAAGAAGAAAAAAAATGAAATAATTAATTTGCTACTAGTACACTGCAGATAAAACATGGTGTTGCTGATGATAGGTTAATAATTTAATATTTAATAAATTACCTGATGTACTAATAATGTTTTAGGGCCTGTTAGCCACAGTTCCTTAGAATTATCCTGACTTCTCCCACCCCATACAGTGTCCCTGATAACACAGATTGCTCATTATCTCCATACAGGCCAATCCCTAAAAAGGTACAGATAGGAGGCACAAAACAGATCAAAGGTGTTCAGAGGATCATCTCAGTATGAGATACGACATGTTGCAAAAGTGTGATAAGATCCTCGGGCAAGCAGAGAACTGTTATCTGTACTTGTTTATAACATAATTTTCAAGCTACAGGCTGCAGGGCAAACAGTACAAAGGCAACATGTCAAAAGCGCAAAAATAAATAGTTTTTTGGAAAACTATGCCAGCAAGATGTATAAAAATTGAACTAAGAAGATCAGCTGTTTTAGTTTGGAGAGTAAACAGTTTTTTAATTCATGCTTGGTATAGGATTTCTCTCCATTATATATTTGGTTTCATAATATGCCAAGTCTTTAGCAGCACCCACGATTTCCAAATACAATTTCTAATTTTTATTTGTCGGAATATGAGACACATTTTTACTCCACCTCAGTTAAGTTTTAGATGAGCTGGTACCCAGAGAAGCTGGCTGCGTTTCTGTTTAGTATGGTTTTATGAGTTTTAATTTACATTCATGCATGCAGCAAGTCACTGTGTTCAAACTGTGTTTTTTTTTTTTTGCTAAGGCCCCATGTCCACTCTTTTTCCACAGTCAAATCAGAGAACAATGTGAAAGGACTGTTACACTTAATGTTATAAATAGTGAGGTAACAAACCATCAGTATGATTTTTTTAATAAGAATCCATGTGATTACATGCGCTGGTGGTTAAATAATGAGCTAAAGCCTGAGGGAGAGTGCTTGGTAAGTTAGGCTACATATAACCAGGTCTCAAAAGAGCTTTTGAGTCTGGCGGCATTTTGAACTTTGGAAGATTAAAAGGGTAACAGGTGAAGAGGAGTGGATATTGAGCAGGCAGTGAAATTTAGATTACACTGATCTCTCAATAGGATATGGCCACTTAGGTCACATGCTCTGCATTTTTATCTTCCGACTTGTGAAATAGTGTGAGGAGGGCAGTAAGCAATAGGCAATGCCAACCCCTGCTTGATTTTAGTTTTGCCAACCAGCCATGTCTGTTCAGACGAGTTTTAGTGTTACTTTGGTACTTATTTTCATTAAATGATTTCTACTCATATTACAGTGCATTGTTAGGTGAGCAAATGCAAATTGTAGTGATTTCCCAGTTGGTATAAGGAATATAATTGCATATCACCTATGGTGCAATTTTACATCCCAATGCAAACACTGAACACTCAATAAATATAAGATCATTTTCTAACTAGTCAGTAAACCACACCTACAAGCTAAAATGGAAAGTGTCCAAAAATCTTAAACAAGCTTCCAGAGTGAGACACTTACTACAGTATCTTAATATGAAATTCACAGTGCACACAACATTCTTGGTAACTTCCACTGTAAAGAAAAACGTGTTAAAAGATTAAGTAATGGTATTAATGGTTAACATGTCCTAATCTTATTGGTTGTCTCCTTGGCCTGTAGAAGCTGCCATAAAGATAACCGCTGTTCAGAGTACTGCAGTCCAGAGGTTGACTGAGAATGCTAGTGAAGAACAGGAGGACACGGTTTTTCTTTTATTCATTTGAATGGGTGCAGAGCAGAAGGACGAAGGAATCAGGACTCACACATGCACTGGAAGGTAAGGCCTGAGCACCATGATTCTGGACATTTGTACATGCAACTTGAGAATTTATCTACACACTTAAAATAAGGGCTCTTAAGTGGCTCCTGGCATGGAACAGTTGTAAGAAATCCTTTAAGGCAACATTTTTTAAAAATATTTTAGCCAGGCAATGATGGTTGTTCTATGGTATCTTTACAAAAAGAGCCATTTTGTAACCTTTATTTTTATACAGTTTAAAAGAAAATACAGACATTATTGGTTTTATTTAATTTGTGAAACAGTATGGTGTAATGACTTAGCTGAATTATGTAGATATACTGTTTTCAGATTGTGTTTAAATTGAATAGTCTAAATAGTGGGGATGGTAGCCATCGATATACGCTTCGACTAGGCACCTGAGACAAATGAGACAAAACTACAACAAAGACAGACAACACACTGTATTACAACACAACAGGACAGCTAACACTCACTTTCTCAATGAACATCAGTGAGGGACTCGAAGTGCAAGACATGGCACATGAGCCAAATCCAATAGAGTCGGCATCCCAAGCAGACAGTCTAAAAGCTTTCTAGCAATCTTGAGAAATTAACGGTCCAAAAGAATGACTGTAATTAGCTAGCAATTAACAAGTTTGGGCTAGGTAATGTGATACAGACTATATGAGTATGTGGAGAAAGAATGAGAGGAAAGAAACCAAGAGTGAAGTAAAAGAGACAGGGAAAATAATTGACTTAGAAGGTCCATGAACATGTAATATTCCATGCTGATCTTAGTCCAGTTAATAAAAAGAGCAAAAAACTATCAGACTCACTATTGCACTCTATCTCCACGCTTTTACTGAGGTGTTATCTCTCTCTTAAGCGGGAGCAATTACTCGTCCCACACATTAATAATTAATCCCAGCGAGCAGTTAATTATTCATGTTAATTGCTGATTTAAGTTTCCTTCCCTCAACACAAAAACAAGAGGAGGGGTAAAAAACAACAAGAGCTAAGGTCAAATGATCATGCAGAACGGTGGCAGACTTTTTATTTCTCCAGTTTAGCCCACACAAGGGTTTAGGAGAAGAACAGACTCACATCACTGCATTGTACATTGAGCCTAGTTAGTTATGAGAATAACCATATGGACTACAAAAACTGATGTAAATTCAACATACCAGAGCTTATTCAACAAGGAGAACTTTTAGAAATTTAGTTCATTATTTGCTAAGCAAATAGTCCTGTCTTTCATCACTTGTTTTTATTTCCTCTTGTAAGGTCCTGGATCTTTAAAGGACATTAGTGACATCCTACTACAGAATATCTGGCCTGCTGCTGTCAGTAACAAGGATTCATCCTGTTGTGAAGAACTAGTTCAACAGGGAATCTCTGTTACTGGGGGTAAAGGATCAGTGACTAACAGCTGATCAGACAACACTTCTCCCACCAGCAAACGTCTTACACCTTAAAGTCTTTAAAACCTACACTTTAAAAAACATTGTTGGTTGCTTTACTGGAATGTGTAAATGCAAAAACCTAATTAGCTTTTTAAGAACCATCATATAGCATAAAACAGAACTGCCCAAAATGTGGCCTCAGGGCTAAAGTTGGCTTCCAGGAACACTTAATTCGGGCCTCAAGAAAGTTACCCTAACCTCACCCTCAACTCCTCACACAATAAAGTACATGTGCAAATCGGTTGATTCATATTTTATTAAAAAGTAATTGTAATAAAAGTAATTGGATTGCAGTTATTTTAACCTAATTCTTTCTGAAAGAAAATTCTATTGTTTTACATTGAACCTATTTTGTTAAGACTCTACCAGAGACCCACGTTTTTTTCTTTAGAAATATATATATACAAACCAAGAAGCATTTAGAAACATATTAATTTGTAATATTTATAATATCTTAAAAAGGTCTTTTTTTAAAAGTAAGTAAATCTTTGTGTCTTAAAATGTAAATGAATCTGTATTTGTACCAGTTACAGATTTGTGTGTGCAAAATGTCTACTGCTGTAACACTATCTGGACAACTGTGAAGAAAAGGGAGTAATCGTAATGTTAAATAAAAACACCTCTTGCTGTGTACTTATCATTTTATTCTCTATGCTGCACCTACATCTTCTCTCTAGACCATTCCTTGGTCTCACACCGCTAGCTCCTGGACAGGGTCGGCCCAAGAGAGTAGGCAATGAGGGAGGGTGTGTTGTTGTTTACCTGTCATGGTATTACTGGCCTCCACTCTTCATCATCATCCCCTCGGGACCTGCTGCTCTCTCCTTCATGCACCATTCCCGCTGTAACAGTCCCAGGCCGCCTGCTTCTAATACCAGTGGTGGTCTCAGGAGGCTCTCAATTAGCTGGCCGAGTAGCATTCTATGCCGAGCAGAAGGCTATGGAATGGAACGAAATAAACATAGACTGTATTAGAATAAGTAGCTGCAATATGGTAAACTTCTCCCAAAGGATAATCAATGGAAAGTATGCAGATAGGGAACAGTCTGTTGTTAAACATGAGCTTTGTTTTAAAAGGTTTTAGAATTTTTTCTTACTACACTGACATGTAGTTTCTATTACATTCTTATTTCACATGCATTGTAAAGTGGGAAAACATAGTTTTCAGAAATAACTTTGGAAAAATACTTGAAATTAGTTGGTCTATGAGCAATATAACTGAAATTACATTGTTGCATATCATTCTGTGACATGCTAAAAATACCCTCCACTAACACACACATATTCACCAGTCTTTGCAAATATCTCTTCATTAAAAACATTATAATGGTATTCAGACATATATACACACACATATATATATATATATATATAGATGTATATACATATATATCTCTAGTGCAGCATGCAGCTCATAAAATAACATCTACATGTGAAAAGCACAATTTATGTCTAAAATGGCATATGCACAACTCCCTGTCTAACGTTTAAACTCTTAGAGTGCAGAAGGCACAGGTTTGTGTGGTATAGGGTGCAGGGAACCATTTCAGATTTTTTTTGAAAGTGAGTGAACCTGACATCACATGGTTTTAACATGGGTCTATTGCTGTGTTGTTTTGAGGGACTCACAAAAAACTTGAATCAAAACATTTTTTTCCACCAATTCACCAAACTAACGAAGCATCACTGCCATGACGTGAATGTAGTGAATAGCTTGGAGATTACGGGCTTTTTAAGTTTTTCCACACACAACCCTGCTGAAAAAATGAGCTCCAGCATGGAATTTATGTTGGTGCATGCTGGTTGATACTAGTTATTACTGCTCAATGACTAGCATCATGGTTTTTTGTACTATTGTTTTCAACGGAGAGGTATGTCAACTTCGAGCACTGCTCAATTTGTCAGTGTGCACCAGTATATTTTGCCATTAGTATGTTAAATTAACATTGAGACCAGAAACAGCCATAGTAGATCACACATGGTTTTCCATGTGGCAAAAGGCAGCTGTGGTCTGTTAGTTTAGCTAGCATTGCTAACTGAGCTTGTTTTTGTGAAGGGGTAGCAAACTGGTACCAAGCATGATGAGTAAAGTTAGGTCGATATTGGATTTTCGGACTCAGATATTCGCGTTCCATGCTTCCTGCCTCTAACAAACAACCTCTTAAAATATTGGAAATTGCACTTTCTATGTAGTGGTAAACGGAACAATCGTTATACACTCATCATCAAAAAAACAGTTGAATCCAGAAGGAAGTGTTGGATTACAATGCATTCAGAGGGAAGATAATGGTTACCAGAAACAATAAATTAATAAGACTGATATGGACAATATTTATTGAGCTAAACAAACATAAATAGTGTCTCTCAGTATGGCATCGGGTCGCCGTGTTTGCAACATGCCAGACCTTGAATATTTTTACACAGCTCCTGCAGATTGTGCGGTAGGGTAGAGGTGGATGGACACGTCAGGCTACTGGGCATGTGGCGCATGACAACAAACCTTTCATCTTGCCACTGAAGATGACCTGCTGCCATTCATGACACTCTGGCACAACACCATTGCAGTCTGTAGGTGACATTGATGTGGTGTTAGTCACTGTAAGGCTCTGTTGGCACTTGGATGACTCATGTAAGGTATTACTCTTTGTTCAATGTCCACAGTCATGGCTGTTGGGTCAGTCAGGTACAGCGATAAGGCCTTGTTTGACTAGGTTGAATTCTGAATGCATACTGTGAGACATCCAGATGACATACAGATCTAAAATTACTTATAATGTACAGTCACCCATCTGGTGAAGATATTACAGCATTTAGTTTGGACAGATTTAACTTAGGTCTAATTTTAGTTCATTTTTATATGTAATAAATCACTACTTTGATGCATGTTCTGGTTCTGTTGCTTCATTTAATAATAATAATAATAATAATAATAATAATAATAATAATGGTGCTTAGAAAATAGTTTTGCCCGACATTGTGATTGGTTTTAGCAGCATGCGTTACCAAAAGGGTAGAACTCCATGTATCCATTATGGCACCAGTTTTGAGCAGGTCTCAAATAACAGAAAACTAGAATCTTCTGCACTAGACCAGTGAACAAAGAAAAAAGTTTTTTTCATTGCTTTGCCAAAATAAAAGCACATTCTCCTGTAACTTAGACACTATATGATATAAGGTCCTTTTAATTGTCATAGCTAAAGTTTGTATAGCTTAAATAAAGGGTCACCGCAGTTTCTCATTTACAAAGAAACTTTTTCCACATTTGAGCCCTGAACATAACTTCCCTGTTCCTCTAACTAACAAAAGATCACGAGACAGACATCATTTAACTTTTAATTGTGTTTTTTT
Organism: Prochilodus magdalenae; assembly: GCA_024036415.1. Lineage (NCBI taxonomy): Eukaryota > Metazoa > Chordata > Actinopteri > Characiformes > Prochilodontidae > Prochilodus > Prochilodus magdalenae. The sequence continues at coordinate 108,748 of JAMWET010001294.1, forward strand.
TGTAGCTAAGTTGAGCATTTCAGGAGAGAGAGAGAGAGAGAGAGAGAGAGAGAGAGAGAGAGAGAGAGAGAGAGAGAGCTGAGCAGAGGCAGAAAGTACATGATCCAGTTGAGAAAGTGAATGGACGGTGAAGACAGGATAATTACAATCCCAAGAGGAAGCAGGAGGTAGTTGTCTGGGTAGAACTCAATTTGGGCTGTGCTAATGAATGTCCAGTCCTGGATTTTAAATTTTTTTACATATTCAGTTGCTTTGTCCATGACAACTGTGCTTTTTGTGAAGCTTGCTTCACTACTTTAGATGCCATTTTTATAATCAAGTCCTTTTGAAAGCCCCTTTTCTAGGCATATGGATTGTTACTACTGTAAATTAGGACTGCCAATCTAAGGTGTAGGCGCCCCTGCATAAATGTGTTTTTCTTAATAATCTCAAAGTACTTCTAAAGAATTGCATTTTAATGCTAGGAGTTCAAGCATTTATTTTCAAAATAAAGTTTTTTTTCCTGTTAGAAAAGGATTTTGGACAGCTCTTCATAAAGCTTAAGAGCTAAGAGTGTGTAAAGATGCATCAAGAAACACAAGGGACTGGTGTGAGAAACCAAAAGTAAAAGATTTGAATTATGCAATATTATTTGGACTTTTTTTAAAAGTTCCACATTCTTTCAACAAATGTGTCTGAATAGGTTTTAGTTGTGTATTCAAGAACGGGAACTTGGAGTCAGTAAAGTAAAGTTAGCATGTTTTTTTAATATAACCAATGCTCTGTATCGTGTTAATGACAATTTATTTATGTGCCATAATAGTTGTAGCAGCATATCTTAATAAGAAACATCTACTTAATAGAAGTTTAAAGTCAAGCAGTTTACTGACATTGCAAAAGCAGAATGATCTAACAAAGTGGTGCAGCTGTAGATTTAAACTCATCTGTTGGTCAGTTTTAGTAGCTGACATTTTTATACATCTCAGTGTAATAACAATGTCGCAGCTCTCTCTTCATTTCAAGGAGTAACTGTATCAAATCTGTACTTTTTGAAGCTGGTCATTCTTTCTCATTGATCAGTATGATTTAACGTTCATAATCACCGCCTTATATGAAGCTACTTGCACATAAAACCATTCATATTTAGAATATATATGCATTTTAATTTAAACAAGCCAGAAAACAACAAATTAGCTTAGCCAAGTTTGCTGAAATACCTTGCTTTCTTTGTTGTCATTTATTTATGAGAACATCCTTGATTTTTCTTGGTGTGTGTTCTGTATATTAATTTATAAATTGAGCTACATTATTGCCTGGGATATGAGGAAAGTCAAATTGTCAACTGCCAAACTGGCCTAGGTACAGAAAAATTAACACATGCAATAAAAAATCAAAAAATATTATAGATGTTAAAATCGCCACAGTGTCACTCTAAACTAGCGAGCACTTTAAACTTTGCTAAACTTGTTTTTACTGCTAAAAGCTTGCCAGGCCAGTGGTATAGTGGCCTGACCTGTCTGCGTTCCCATGGGACTTGCAGGTGCCACCACAATATCTTGTGGCCTGAGACTATATTTAAATCTATGATGTGGGAGCGGGCAGGTAACCAACACAGTGCATGCAAGAGTAGGGCAGCATAGACATGTAAATAAATCTTGCAAATGAATACACAGTCTGATAAAATTACATAAAATTAGAATAATCACACAAACATTTTAGTTAGCATTTAATTAACATAAAGTCAAAACCATTAGGAAAGTAATAAACTAATTCTAAATAGTTGTGAAGCAACCAGTCTGCCTTTAGTAGGTCAATCGGCTTTAATTGTGCTCAACAGAATGGCCCACATTCAAGCCAAGTAAAGGCATCTCTGACATATGGCATATGGTTTTCGGGAGGAACACAACAAATTCTAGTGGTAGTGAGCAGGAGCAGGATTAAAAATCAGTCCCGTGCAGACCTCTAGCCTGAGCCACCTTCTATGGAGCAAAGTGTTTTTACTTTAGAATACACTTAATAAACCAAAATGCTTGTTCATATATGTTTGCCATTAAATTCTGCTTAAAATACAGTACATCAACAGCTCAGGTCCTTTTTGTCCCCCAGCAGCAAGCAAGTTTTAGACTACTCTTAGTTCATTATTACTATCCTTGTAATAGGCAACGGCCATGATTTAGATCAAAATGAGAAAAACTGTCAAATGAGGCCAACCACATATCATATAGCCTTTGTACTGTGTACCTTATAGTTTATGTGAAGTTTTCTTGGTCTTTTCTTTTTCTTTTTTCCTCCCTGGTAGCGATGCTTTTATTACTTTATGGGTTTATTAGGGTGACATTGTGTCTCTAGCTCTTAGACGGAATACTAAAGTGTATTGTTTCTGGGCTGAACTCTTGGAGGTCACTCAAGCAGACCACATACTACTTTCAAAGCGGACCATAAATCAGAGTGGCGACATTGTCATCTAAATAGATTCTAGAATGTGTTCTTTAAGAAACACAAGTCATGAAGTCTGCCATGCCTGAGACATTATAGGAAAAAATGTTGAATGAAGCCATTTTTGGAATATGAAAGTTTTCCACACAACAATAGAAACCAGTTGTAAAATTCAAAAGCCTTACTGTATTTACGCAATTGTAAATACAGATCCAAGCACAGTTTACTAGTGGGATTTATTCATTTTATTCATTTATATCAGACATTAATAAACTGATATAAAAACAACTGATGATAACTTGAACATGAACCACAATAATTCTGCTGTTGACATGTCGAAGACCATGATGACTTCTGTCATGTCCCAGCAACTACATCTTTTTGACAAATTTAAACACTTTACATTTTATACTAGGATTAGAGCTCTGTGCGACAGCGCTAATGTATCATCGAGTTGAGAATGAAGTGATGAAACTTTAATTTTACTTTTACTTACTAAATCTTTACTTTTTGCTGCATACATCATGTATACTGTCAATGCAAAAAAACACTAATGTGTATATCACATTTTTTTGCATAATGTTTGGTGTATAATTGTCTTTAGATTAACATCATAAGCAATCTGTATTTTTTGACTACCAATATAGTGAATGCTACCCAAACAGTAGACACAATTCCTGTATGACACTTTCTTTAAATTTAGCTTTTATGTAATATGAAGTGCTCTTTCAAGACTCCTTAAAAATCTGAGGCACCCAGCAAATGGGATACAATGCAACAAAGTGAAGTATCTATAAAAATTAAAATCTGGTATTACTGATGACCATTACTAGTGGTATAAATAATATCTATCAAAATATTATGACCAACCCGGTTTGGAATGAACTCAGCCAGGGAGTTGAGTTGAGTTGAGTTGACTTGACCTCTGTAATAAATACAAGAGCTAACTCGCCCATTCTAAATCATTGGAGCACATCTGAAAACATTGGATTGCCAGGTTCAATGTGCTACCCTGGAACCACACAGTCTGAGGGACCATAGTGCTCTGCTGCATTTGGAATGGGCATAGGAGCCTCCGTGTTCAATCAGTCACTAAATACAGTCCATGCCATGATGTCTTGCTAGTGTCATCTAAACCATGGGTGGTTATTACCACTATTTGTTAAGGGGTCATGTGTACATTGCCTCGCACAAATGAAAGGTGTTGTCAAAAGTGTATGCAGGAGTATGAGCATTTAAAAATGTCAACAACATTTGCGGTCAGGAATTTATGTCTACAATTACAGAAATTTATCATATATTGTATTTACAATTAAGAAGCATAATTTGCTGTAAAAAAACAGGTGTCACTTTAAAAAAGCATTTATATATGTGTATAATTAGTACATTCCCATCATGCTAGCTATTGCAGTGGTTACTGTTGATAGATTTAGAAAAATTATTTTGATTTAAAAGCAAAGTCAAAAAAATATATAAAAACTAAAAAAGACTGTGCGAACATTTAGCCCAATGTCTGGTCCATATGAAATGGCGAAATAGATGAAGTTCATGTCTTAACAGTTCTAAATGGTTGTAATTAGTAAAATGTGTAGAAATATATAAAATGTAACAATTTTACACTTTACACGTTTTCAAATGTTAAACATTCACAGTCATTCACAAACTGCTGCATCCAATAAATTCATCATAGTTTGGTCTGTGGTCAACTTCTAATTGTAGGTTTGAGGTTAATGGGTCTGAAAGCAGTCACTAAATGATCATCGACAAGGTAAATTACCTTTGCTTCATCTCATTCTATCCACTCCATTTACAGAGTTGGGCTCACTTCAACATTAGGATAATGTTGTCATGTTGTTAAAGAGGCCTTTGAGTGCTTCAATGTCTTTGCAATTCAGCCAGTGTCCCCATTACCTTTCCCTGACCAAGAACATGCATCAATCAAAATATTCTGTAATCGCTGGCATTAATGTCCCGCCCATTCCATTTGTCATAGCTGCGCCCACTCACTTGGCCGGCTGCTTTGCCAGCTAAGAAAAAGAAAGAGAGAAAGAGAGAAAGAGGAGGAGCCAAGATGGAGAACTAAGTGAAAGACTGATAGAAAGAAAACATGGCATTAATTTCATTCTGCATCTTCCCTCTTCTATGTTTGACTTTTATTGAGGGGGATCAATAGTGTAGGAGTTCCAGGCAGCCCCTGAGATGGAGAAGTCCTGTAATCACAGATGAAGTGTATCGGCTGTCATCATAGTTACCCACGTCAGTGTTCAAGACTTATATCCCAAGCAGAACATTCTATCCAGTGGTTGCAAAGCAACCCAAAGACCCTGATCCTATGTAAATCTAGTTATGTCAAGGGTAGTAAAGGAGACAAGCAGTGTTTTGTTCATATTTGACAGAAGGTACCTCACTGATTCATTACAATTTGTTTGGTGAAGAAGAAACCCACCACAAGAGTGGCAAAGCGTAGTATCCTGCCACGGTCATTCAGTCTTTCTTGACCCTTACTTTACAGTGACCTTCTTTTCAACTTGCATCAGTGTCCACTTTTCATGTTCTTCACTCAATCTCTTTCCATCACTTCACATCTCTATGCATGCTTCTGTACTGAATGTATAATTCATACTAGCTAATGGGGGGCTAGTGCAATAGAACCAGTGCTGCAAGTATCAGATCTCACCCCTAGTCACCTGACACCGTGCTATGTGCAGTAACATATACTTTAATTATGGTTCCAGTGGAACCTGTACAGAGTCTGATGTCCTATGACTTTGGGGACATGTGTGGGATAAAACGGCCTTGCCAGCTAAGATGTGTCCACGTGAATAACTATGTATAGCGGCTTTTACATTTACAGTCACATTTATGGTATTTGGTAGATGATCCTGTCCAGAGCCAATTAGGAGCCTTGCATAAGGATTACCTACCACACTTTAATCTATACTACTCATTTTTTGTTCCATTGATTTCTCAAAATGCAGAAATTTGAGAGTTAATAAACAAGTGCTATCAATTTATAGATGCTTAGCAACTGTTGCAGGGTTGGATGAGCTTTCCCAAATGTTGGCAATATCCAATTCAAACTAATACATTTAGATTGGAATTTAGATTTGCTAGTTAATGTCAAGTTTCAGATTAAAGTGCTACACTACCGAGCTGTAGCTATGTTGTTGTAACCAAATGCAACTAAGGGACAAACCAAAGAGAGTGAAATTGGACAGCACCTGTATAATTTTGAAGATATTTATTTGACTCACCTCAAACACCCAAGTTTAAAGTAAAAAGGAATGTTATTACATAAAACAAACTATCTATCATTAATAAAGCTGAGTCCTGAAATTTCCGTTGCGTATATTGAATGAGGATGTTTGCCACTGTTCTGCAAAGCTCACTGCCTGACAGCACTGATTTGTGGGCATAGCATGAATAAGTTGCAGATCATGTGTTTGTGTACAGTAGCTGTTAAATTTCAAATAAAAAACACTATATGTTGATAAAATTTCAGTTTCTTGGCAGAAAAAGGTAACAGCCTGGTAGCATGCTCCAGATTTGGTAATAGTGAAATACCATTGCAGTCCACACTTAAAAAATATCTCCCAGAGTCCAACACAGTGCTTATTTGTTTGGGATTTATTTATTTATTTAACTCAAGTATGCCTCATTGACGATGGAAATGGGATTGCAAACAGGATTGCAAAAAGCATTTCACTATTGGCAGTTTTGGAGTATTACAATGATGAAGTGCATTTGCAAATTGAAAATAGACTGCCAAAGGGACTTTGATTTTCCATTTGAAATTTTGGCAGCTGCGGTGCACTGCTGTGCACAAACATAGAAACGTAAATAAACAACTGTAGTGCAGTTTGATTTATGTCTCAAATGATGTGCGCTTGCATAGGAAATGCGAATGAGGGATGTTTGATGATATTGGATTGGCCAGAGGTGGCCAGTTTTATACTGCTGTGGCTGCAGGTTTTCATTCAAACAAAGTAGCAAACATGTGTGATCTGTTCTTGAGGAGCGAGGCTAGCTGATTAGACAAGTGGAATCAGATGAGCACTTTCGTCTTTGGCATAAACACCTGCCGCCACACCAGCTGTTTATGGAGGAGACTGCATATTCTTGCTTACTCAGGGCTTACTCAGGCTAAGTGCTAAAATGCCTTTACTTTTTTTTCTTTTTAGTTTCTCCATAATGCTAATCAAGGATGTTCTGGATGCATAAATTCTGCATTATGAAAAATATCTGGATGTGTCTGGAAATGTCTGTTAAGTACTGTCATAAGCATGTTAAGTTATTTTGTTAAAGATTTTATAGGAATCAGAAATGAAATACAAGGGAATACATTTTTTCCGTGTTTGCATGCATTTTTTCTGTCTAAAAAAAATTGACCAAACATTGCTATGGCGTAAAAGAAAAAAAGGAATTATGTAAAGTCCTTGGAAACAAAAGTAAAAGTGAAAGAGGGAGTAAAAAGTGAGGTAATCTCTTTTTCTCTTTCTTGCGCTCTGTTTTTTCTGCCTGTTTTCTTTTTTAAAGCTTATTAAATATTTAGCGAGCTGAGGGAACCCAGTCCGAGTGCGATAATGATTGATGGCTGGACGGGAGTGCAGCAGTTAGCACTAAAAAACACGCGATCAAGTTACAGTCCTTATCGATGTCACACCCATTAGAGTCTGCTAATAGTAACCAATCACTTGTACTGTCCTCCTCGATTTCCTTCAGGACCCATCCACACTTTCAGCCCTCTCCTCAATTCGCTCCTCTCCTTTCATCTGTCTGTTTCTACTCCTCCTTGATGTTTTCTCTTTGGAATCCATCTTCGCCCTTTTCACTGATCTGTCATATTTAGATCAGAGATGAAAGACAAGTACCTATCATATTGTGGTCGGTTTGATGACTGCTCAGATTATACTGGTTCCAAAGGGAATGTGTTATTGTATTGTATAGTGTATATGGAATGCGTCATGAAACTGTCATGACACTTGTAATAGGTAGCCATCATGACATGATGACATATCCAGTGTATTAATGTGTCCATAAACTGTAAATTAGACTAATTTTAAACCTGCTATATTATTGACTGACCAGTGCACTTTGAATATCTATAACAAGGTGTGTCACAATCATGAAATATCATTAAATCATAATAAAATTAGTTAACAATTTAATTATCTTCGAGTGTTTATTGTATGCAGCTTTTAATATGACTACAGACACAGCTCGGTCTCAAAGAGGCGAACATTAATCCACACTGCTCTTATTTTAGTGCCAAATCAGACATGGATTCAGATCGAACATTTTGCTCAATTTCCAAACCTGTTTGCCTCGGGCCTGATGCTGTAATTAAAGCATCTGTAACAGCAATTACAGCTGTTAAACATGTATAGCATTACATACACTCACATAATCATCAAATAAAAGGCTGCACTCAGAAGAAAATAAATGACAGGAAAGGAACTTGGTGGTATGACATTATGAGACATGCAAATGATTCAAGTTCCATGCTCTGCTGCACCACCTCCGCTCCATCTGAGTGATTAAATAAGGTCGTCCTCCTGCGCGTCTTTTGCAAGCGACTCCAAGGCCCAATCCCATTTCTTATTTTTAGCCCCTACCCTTAAAACTGAGTTACAAGGGGTAGTGGACGAAATGTCTTCCCTATGACAACCCTCCAACAACCGAATACGCAATCCTTTCCTCGCGGTCAGTAGAGCGAAACCCCAGAACGTTCGAGCACAACAAAAACCATATGACTACATTAACAAGCTGCTAGCGGTGCCCCGCCAGTTCAACTGCACTGCTTAAATAAATCTGACGACAATTGTTTATTATTACCACCAAGAATTCTTCGGTGATTTGAAGCTGAACTCAGCTTTTTAATCCCCAACTTCATGTTCGAATTTCTCCATTCCACCTTAAATGGTCGGCAACCTCAAATAACAAAACGTAACTACCATTTAAGGTGGAACGGGATATTTCGCTAGGTAGCGAAAATGACCACAAGCCACTATTACAATGTTTATCTTACAGTAGGCTACAGTAGCTTTTTAGAGAACAAATACTTACACGTAAGGGTCTCTTTGATCGCTTGTGCAGCCTTTTTGCCGATGATTCGCAGGGCATTCTGGGAATTTTCTCATAACACTCAGTTTGGAGTGTGTTTATGTAAAATCTCCGTTTGAAGGTCCACTTCGGGACAACCCTACCCGTGGACGTGAACGCGCAAAGTGTTAGGGGCAAGAGGTGAAATGGGACTAGGGACATATGGCTGGTTACATTAGAAAACATGGCGGCCCAACGACACCCTGAGAGACACTACCTCTGTATGTGTAGCTCAATAAATATCACCTGTGTCGGTCTAAATTTATCATCGTTTATTGTTCCTGTGAAGCTTTTTCTTCCCTTTTTTATGATGATATGTGTAACATGTAGACATGTGAAAATTATATAATACATTGAAAAAATATTGAAAAAGTTTTTGATGAGTAAGCAGTAATTACTGTTTGCACTGTTTTTGAAGATTATGACTACAAGTGAAAAATAACTTCTGAAATATGGTACCTGTATTTATGTATTATGTAAGTTATGTATGCTGTGCTTTTAAGTTATGAACATCCCATAATATTTTGGCCCATCTAGACGTGATGGAATTGTAGTGTCAGTTGTATTGTACAATATAAATACTGTGTAGTCTAGATTAGGGCTTAATCTGTGTCCGGGAAATCCTCAGGTTTAAAGGACCAGCACAGTGTTTTTTGTTCTGACTCAAATGCCTTCTGGATAACACTGCAAAATATGTTACCCACTGGCAAGTACATAAGGATGATATCTCACAAATTGGCCATCTACAATATATATTGTAATTACCAATAAAAGCTCATTTAAAGAATTATATGTTTTAGTTTGTAAACCATTTTTCCACTAGTGTCTCTATGGGATGCCATGCTAGCATCCAGCTAATGATTATGTGTATTCACGTTTCTAGTCGGTGTCAATGAACATAAGTGGCATGTGGTGGCAATATCACAAATAAGACAACTTGTCCATTTTTGACACTTGCTCTATACAGCATGCTAGTTGTTTCTAGACAGTACATGGTGCAGGTATTTCTACTATGTGGTGCTGTCTAGGTGCATAATTAAAACAGCAGAGAACAGATTTTTTTCAGCATTGCATTTGCATTTACTTCGCTAGTTTTAGAATCAGTTGGACTGATGAGAAATCGTCTCATTTCATCAGTAGAATTAAATTTGCCATGTTTCAAACAATTCGATTTATACGTTGATGTAGGCTGTTAATGATAATAATGATGTTAATGATTTACCATGAATATGCAAGATGTTGAGGTTCACAATCCCACAGCAAGAAGTCAACAGTATAACTTTTTTTAAAGTCATTTTGAAAAATAATAAAAATTAATTTAAATAAAATGCATTCAATATTTTTGTTTACAAAAATGAAACTTCAACTGAGTCTGTAATTACCATAAAAACACTGAGGGATTATTGATCACGTTTGTATCCAATTAATCCCCATCTCACAGTGACACTCTTTCCCCAGAGCCTGATGTAACACTATGGTTTGTACAGTAGCTGCACTTGCTCCGGCAGTGGGATGGCACGACTCTAGCCACTTTTGGCTCTCGCCCACTCTCTGACGGCTTGGGTGGCCGGCCTGCTCCTGTGGTTAGAGGTTTTAGACGTTTCCAAACCCTCGCTGAACCACACTGGCCTCTGGTGAGCCACAGCGTCCGTGAGGTGTAGAGTGACAACACACAGCCTGCCCTCAGCGCCCAGTGGTCGAGCTGCTCATTCACACACACGCACGCACACACAGAACGACACTGAGTTCATTTGTCTTTGTTTTTAATTCACATATATGGGCAAACAGAAATATTCACATTAATAAAGTGAAGAAATGAGGTGTAGTTAATTTTACAGAAGACTGTCTCATGGCCTCTCTCTCTCTCTCCCTCTCTGTCCCATGTATTCTATTCTTGTATTTGTACTTATATATTTATTGTGTCTAGAAAAAACTAAGTTTGGTCTTGCTAATCACTATTTTTTTTACACTTGAATTTGACTGCACCTTCATGCCTTCAAAAAATCCCACACAAACAGTATCACAGTCTTTCACTCTCACTCTCTGTCTCTCTAACACACACACACACACACACACACACACTCCTTGGGTCGTGCCCTTATTGTGTTGCATGGCTTTGGTTTCATCCTGACAAGTGGTAATTGATTCCGCTGTAGGTTGCGCCGGTGGTAAGTGGGGGTGGGCTCTCCAGTTTCACTGAAAACAAATCGCTCTTTTCTGGGACCTGACCTTCTCTCCCCCAACCCCTCCACTGTCCATCCTGCGTCTCCTTCACTCCTCAATCCTTTCTTTATTTAATCGTTTTTATCCAGCAGCACCAAGTTAAAGTTCAAAGAGAGATTTCCATGTATGTAAACATAAATAGATATCTACATATTACGATGATGAGAGTCAAAATTGTGTTAAATGTGATAAACTATAAATGTAGGTACAGGTACAACTAACAAGGTAAAACTGTACTAATAGTATTTTCTCCTTCAATCATTACATATTCTCTACTAATATACTAATACAATATACTATAACATCATTGGAAGTTGGTTTGGATGGCAAATGAAAAAAAGTTTTTTTGGTATTATAGCAATATGAGTCTTCACAGCAAAAAAGTGCCACATAAATAAAGTGGTAAAGGCAATGATTTCTGTCCAAAGGAATTTAATTATAAGTAATTAAATATGTATCATGATGTGTACTTATACATATAAGTAAACATATTTCTATTTACAATACATCTTACACAAAAAAAGAGAAACAAAATCTGCATTTGTGGCACATGCAGTTACAGACACACAATTTGAATCATAACTTATTGGTTCTGATATCATCATTATATTATCCAAAAGCTTGACATCACATTTACAGCCACATTGCGCACCTCTAATTCTATGAGAGAAGCCACGGTCATCTATAGAGTTGTTCTGTTTGGGTGGGTTTGGTGGCCCTCCCTTCCCCCCCCCCACCACTCAAGAGTGATGCTAGCTGACATAACATGATGGGTAGTTAGAATTTTTTCCAAGTTTGTTAAGCTTTCACGTGTCTCTGAGTAAGCATATGCTTACCAACATCCATCCAACTTGACAGCTTTGTTTAAATGGTGCGGACTGAACTAGCAGGTGGAATTGGGGAAATACATTAAAACATTCTGCTGTATTGTGGTCCTATTCTGTATGGCTATAACTTCTAGGATGTGACCTTGCTTAAACATATCAAAATAGAACATTCTCAGAAAAACCTACACTTCCTGAAAATCTGAAAATCTTTAATCCATTCACTCTCGGTTTTTCCAAATGGCTGTGGTTGTGCTATCCAGCTGGTTTTGCACTGAGAGAGGGCTATGCTTTAGACATGCCGTATGCTGTACTACAACACCATCTGCTGTCAGCATTGTGCACTGTTAGAATCATTGGCTGCAATATAAAATAGTGAGCACAAAGCTTGGGGCATCTGAGACAATGAAATGTCAAGAAATGTATCTGCTCAGCAAACAAATTGAATTCACTGAGCTCCTGAGAGCGACCCATTCTCCCACTAATGTCTGTGGAAGCAGTCTAAACCCCTAGGTGCTTGGTTTCATAGATAAAAGCCAGTCATCACTTTTCAAAAGCATCATATTTTGTTATTTAATCCCAGTGTAGCCCTATTTATTAATTTGTTTGTTTTATTTCATCTCACAGCAACACATGTCTTGACAGTAAACATTAATATCACAGTACATGAAAACTTCTTCTAATTTGTCACCTTGCACATTTTCATTTTCCAAACAGTTTTTAGTCATGAATTTAGTTCTAAATTGTATAAAACTTTTAATTTGTTAATTATATTGTAAAATTTTCTGTAATTGATCATAAAATGAATACTAGTGCATCTTTGTTCCTAATTAAAACTAGAACATGGAAGAGATGCACAAGAAGTGGACTGAGACTGTTGTCAGTGCATCAAGAACCATCACATACAGATGTTTTCAGAATCAGAATTAGAATCAGGTTTATTGGCCAAGTATGTTGACACACTCAGGGAATTTGGGTTCAACACTTCATGTCTCTCTAGTAAAGTATCAGTATACCCATAATTAACTGTCAGTCCACAATATACACAATCACTTCACATATACACAATAAATACAGACACTATATATACACGCAGTATACACAATATACAAGCAATAAACATACTAAAACTATATATGGATGAATAATGAACAGTTTACACATTCTTTACAAACATTATAGAGCAGTAGTGTTCAGGTAGAGGCAGTAGTGTTGGGGTAGAGGCAGTAGTGTTGGTGAAGATGGCTTTGTGAAAGAAGCTGTTTCTGTGTCTGGTTGTCTTGGTGTCCAGGGTCCTGTAGTGTCTCCCGGAGGGTCAGAGATAGATTGTGTTGTGTTCAAGGTGAGATAGATCTGTGTTGATTCCCCTGCCCATTTCCTGGTTTTTGAGCAGTACAAATCGTGGAGGGTGGTAAGTGGAGCACCAATGAGGCATAGAATCCAAGTTGTTTGAAGCCCAGTGTGAAACTTCTGTCGTGTTCAGTCATGTTTCAGTTGTGTTCTGTCCCCGGTTGGGGGAATTGAACCAGTGACCCACTTCATCTATTGCGTCACTGCTGCCGTCTACCAGGAGATTTTAGAGAACTTCATATTTTGTCTGCTGATAAGCTATATGGGGATGCTGATTTTCTTTTCCAACAGGACTTACCACTTACAATTAAATGAGGACAGTATAAAACTACATTTAGTCTCCAAAATTGAAAAATGGCAAAAAAAGACAAACTGTAAAAAAAATAATTTATTTGGTTTCATGCAGTCTTTAAATGTACATATATGAATTTTTGAGGTGAAATCCATGACATAACGTAGCAAGGTCTAGGTTAGCCATGAACTGCCATGAAATTCCTCACACAGGTTTGAGTCAGGTGAATTCAAACCTGTTATGTGGTGCACCCACATAACCTGCTAACGAGCTAGCTGGAACCAAGATCCCCAGGCTATATAAAAAAGCTACAGATGACTGCCACAGCTAGCAAAATCTTAGAGTTTGGAAAATGGCTGCTTGCAAAATTATGATTGGCACACCTCTTAGCCAATCACAGTCATCCCATTAGGAACTGTTCTGTGTCATTCTCTTAAAGTAACTGGCAATGACAATGATGATGGTGATCTATGGATCACTTTATTTTGAAATGAAATTAGAGTGCAACATACCTTTTTACTTTTACTTACATTTGCATATTTCAGATTTAATATTTCATATCTTATCACACACAGTGCATTGCACTCACCTCCATCCTTATACCAGTTTGCAAATCGGTCCTATCGCTTGACTGACGATGCCATCTCCACTGATTTCCACACAGCCCTCACACATCTGGACAAAAAAGACTACTATGTCAGATGCTTTTCATAGACTTAAGCTCTGGGTTCAATACAATCATCCCCCAACAGCTCATTCACAAACTGGACCAGCTGGGGTTCAACACATCACGGTGCAACTGGCTGTTAGACTTACTGACCGGAAGACCACAGGCAGTATGGGTTGGCAGTAATACATTCAGCACCATCACACTGAACACGGGGCCCCCCAAGGATGTGTGTTGAGCCCCTTTCTATTTACTCTGCTGATCCACGACTGCACACCGTCACACTCCTCCAAACTCTTTATCAAGTTTGCAGATGACACAAATGTAGTGGGTCTCATCGGCACCAACGATGAGACAAACTATAGAGACGAGGTGAGCCATCTGACCTCATGGTGCAAACACAACAATCTCTCTCTGAACGTGGAGAGGACGAAGGAGATTGTTGTGGATTTCAGGAGAACTCACACCCAGCATACTCCGCTGTCCATCCACGGTGATGCTGTGGAGTAGGTAAGCTCCTGGGTGTGCACGTTGCAGTGGACCTCTCCTGGAGCAACAACACAGCATCACTGGCCAGGAAGGCTCACCAGAGGCTCTACTGTCTCCGCAAGCTAAGAAGAGCTAGAGCCCCCACACCCATCATGTCCACCTTCTACAGAGGGGCAATTGGGAGCATCCTGCCCAGCTGTATCACTGTGTGGTACGGGGCCTGCACAGCATCCTGCCACAGGACCCTCTAGCGCGCCGTGAGAGCAGCTGAGAAGATCATTGACACCTCTCTCTCCTCCCTCACTTGTAAAGCCCTCCACTTGGCAGGAGATCCTACGCACACACTAAACACCTTTTTCAAACTGCTGCCATCAGGACGGATACTGCGGAGTCTAACTCAACTCAACAACCCACCCCATTAAATACTGAAATTTGACATGTTCAAGAACTTCTCTGCACTCATCGCTTTTTAAAACAGCCTTATGCTTTTCAATCTGCACTACTGTTTATACTGGCACTGTTATAACCACTTTAATTCTTCTACATCTAAATTCTGCGAGTCTACAAGTCACTTTATCGCTTTTATTGTCTAATTTAAGTTTATTGTTTAATATATTCAATATACTCATGTTCTTGTTTTATTTTAGTTATAATCTAATTATCCTTATCTAAATAAATGTTTATGTGCTGCAACTCAGGTCAGAGAGTAATGCAGTTTTAGTCCTCTGTATGTCTTGTACATATTGAAGTATTGACAATAAAACTACTTGACTTGACATATACAATGGTGTAAAAAAGTGTTCGCCCCCCATTCTGATTTCTTTATGACCCAAGTTCGTTTGAGCTTCAGGTCACAAACAGATGGCTGGACATTCTCCTTCCAGAACTTTTGGTAGGCAGTGGAATTCATAGTTCCATTTATCACAGCAAGTCTTCCAGGTCCTGAAGCACCAAAACAGCCCAAGGCCATCACACTACCACCACCATATTTTACTGTAGGTATGATGTTCTTTTTCTGAAATGCGGTGTTACTTTTACGCCAGATGTAATGGGACACACATCTTCCAAAAAGTTCAACTTTTGTCTCATCAGTCCACAGAGTATTTTCCCAAAAGTCTTGGGGATCATCAAGATGTTTTCTGGCAAAATTAAGACAAACCTTAATTGTTCTTTTTGCTCAGCAGTGGTTAGCATCTTAGCACTTTGCTAAGTGATTTCTTGATTGAGAACAGGCATGGCAGTAATAATTTTTTGTCTCCCTTAATAATAAAAACCTTCATTTAAAAACTGCAATTTATATTTATAGGTGTTGTCTTAGACTAATATTTAAATTAGTTTGATGATCTGAGTGACAAACATGCAAAAAAATTACAAATCATGAAGGGAGCAAACACTTTTTCACACCACTGTACATATGCTGGCTCTAGGGGTAAACTAGCTTTATAAGTTGCTCTACTTGTAACACAGTTACATTGTGACAATGTTGAGACAACCTATTGAGCTGGTGCCCACGGCATTGCCATAATCTTGAAATGTAATTCATGACAACCTTATCTGCTAACATTGTGACAACGCAGTGGCATTATTGTCAATACATTGTTACATCATCCTGTAAGTCTTCAATGTGTTCTGCATTGGTCTTCATGGAATTTTGCAAAGTAGCCAATACAAGTATTCATAATACTGTATGGCAATATTACTGCAAACACTGTTTTGACAGCATTGTAACAATGAAGGGTAATAGCATTACAGGAAAATGCTACAATCAGTCTGCTAACCTTCCCTAACTTAGTTACTGCCTGTCTGATTAAACAGGACACGTTAATGCTTACATAGGTGGTTAAAACATACTTCTGGCACTACAAGCTCTTCTTTATTAGCCATAAAATACTACCTCTTTAATAAAGCATGCACATTTTTTCAGTTATCAAATATGTATTTCTGCATTAAACAACTTTAAGCCAGGTAATTTTTGTAATGGAAAATCATTCAGATCATATCTCTTGTACTATATGCTCCTAAAGTTTTCTTTTAACAGTGATGCTGAGTGATAAGCTAAAGGTTTGGCAAATTGCTTGGTTTTTAACACTGCAATAGTAGATAGTGTTTAGTTTTTATGTTTGCTTTAGAAGTCTGCATTATGTTTTGTCCCGTTTTCCACAAATACCTTCAGTAGTAGGCATGGATGGATACATAGCTACATGTACATGCACAGTGATCTAGGTTCAAATGACATGGCGAGAAATTTTGCGCTGGTCTAAGGGAGGACCTGATATTAAAATCTTGCTTAACAATTGCTTCCTCTTGTTATGTAGCATTTTCAGCTAAAAAAAGCACATTACTAGCCTTACCTTGTCTCGTATTATTTTCAAAGACCTTTTGAGTTCACTGTATTGGGTTCACATAGTTTTGTTTAGAATTGCTTTCATTGGTCTAAAAAAACTAAGCACAGGTTAAAAAAAACCACACCCACATACACACATCACAGCGTGAGTCAGTAGTCAAGTATAGAAAGGTAATGAATCACTAAATGCCTGCAGGTTAAGTCCTGCCCTCCCAGCAACTGGCTTTCAAAACCTCCATTTATCCAATATGTTTCTCTGTCTCTCCTGTTGTCTGCTCAGCCAAGATTTCACATCCCGCTCTCCTGACATCAGAGAGTCAGGCAAATAGAGACTAAGACTTCCTGCATAATTAACCTTAACACAAACATAAAAAACTCCAGTTGCTTTATCACCCATGGGTTTTAACAACTTTAAAGCACCCTAAATCTAGAGTACTTTGCTTTAACCAGGGCATTACCATAGTTTGATCACTGTTCATGCATTTTCCAACCTTTCAAATGGTAATTTGTGTTACTTTCAATAATTCTGTAAAAACATATTTTGCTTCTGTGCAAGCCCTTGGTAGGTTGGAAAATCTTTGGGCTCCATATTGGCCAAAATCAAGTCTCCCAAGCTAAAAATAAAAAACACCTCCATGCCACCCACATTTTGTGCCAGAACAAAACCTCTGCTGTCATCACCACATACGTCAGCACCTAAAGTACAATGCACACCACTGGCACTTTAATTGGATGATGGAAACATCATCAGATGGAAACAGTAGGCCAACTAACACCTGAACTCCAAAAGGACAATAAAACATACCTTCAAATTTACACAAAAAGCTGATTGACTGACTAGAGAATTAAACTTTTTCAGTGGCCAGCATATTGCCCAGACCTAAGCTTTATGGAAAGCCTGTGGGATTCCACAAGTGAGAACCTCATTTAGTATTGTAGGGCTGTTGTCAGTGCCAATAATTATTGACAATGACAATTACTGAATGTCAATAATTGTAGTACTGTGGTTAATTAACCTTAAAAAGAAAAGCACTAAAATGTTAGAATTTAGTCGTATTTTCAGCATAAAATTAAAAAAACGCACAATAAAGTACAAAATAATATGTTTCTTTGTGTCCACTTTGTTTTTTTTTTTAAGTATGACTCTTGGTATAACCCTAGACAAGCTTCTATATTACATAATATCTACGATGAGATTCTGCAGATTACAACCTCTAAATTATTTGCAGTGGATTTTTAGAATTTTTGGTGGTGTGAATTTTATTTTGCTGTAAATTAATAACGTAAATAATGACGTACGTAGCATGCATTTAGGTCAATCAGATAGATGGATGGGTATATTTTATTTACAGGACACATGCATCACACATTGTTTGGTTTTGACTGTCTATTGGGAGGAGGAACACGGAGTGGCCAGGCGCCCTGCTGTATAAGCAATGATAAGGAGCTTCTTAATGTGTTTGCACAGGGGCTGAAGGAGAAAGGGCCTCTGACGCAGAAGGGCCCGTTGCCTGCTGCCTTCATCACAATGGAGGGCCCCGACACCAAACACAGTTCTAAATGTCACACCGACGCCCAGTGATAGCAGGGAGGGGCATATGGCCGGATTGGACGGTGCTGAGGCGGGTGGTTACTCCACACCCATGCCATGCCTGGTTTAAAGTGTCGGATGGAGCCTGTGTGATGATAGAGACAGCGAAGTCCAGCACTGTAACAACCCACGCACTCGACAAGCCTTCTCATCGCAGGGGCGCATCAGCGTAACAAGTGTGGCAAGTGTATGTGTTTCACAAGGACAGAAAAGATATTAAGAAATAAGATCCATAAAAATTAGACTTCATTTAGACTCTACTTTGAGACTGTCCTTTTGTTAGAAGAAGCTAGAAGATCCTAAGTTGAAAAGGACGACGTTCATATCTAGACGACGCAGACATGCAGAAGAGAGAGATGCTGAAATTAATGACAGCAGTAGCACTGTTGATTTCAGCTCCAGCTATGGATGCTGCACCATGGGTTTCAGAGGTACCAGATCTTCACCAGGTATCACTACATGGAGGTAAGTCTGATTGAATGGTCAAATATCCATTTTCAACTGCATCTACTAATGTTTTTTTTGTATTTGCGGAATAGAAGTATTAATGTATGCATTGCCTGCCAGTGATCAAGTGATCAGTTCTCATCCTTAATCATTACTTAGAATCCAGGGAGCAGTCTAGCGAAAAACAGGCTAGTCACCATTTAAGGTCCTAGTATACTGACCTTGACTTTCAAAGAGAGGCACATGCTCTAGTCATCAAATATACCACTAGTGCCTGATGTAGACCAGCTTTAAATTGGCCAAGATTTCATTGTGGTGTGGTCATTAATCTATTATTCCAGCGTGGCAAACAAGGCTTCATGACACAAACTGTCTAAATGAATAGGATTTGGAGTGGATTACATGTTAGACGAATAGGCCCATGTCTTTCAAAAGCTCTCTAAAGCAGGGTTACCCATTGGAGGCCAACACTGACCAGTGAAGGTATTTAATCTGGCCAGAAGGTTACCCTAACACTGCCCCCTCACCCAAACACATTATCATACGGAATGTATCATTAGAACTAATTAAAAATTTATTAAAAATTCAACAAATATTTAACATTTTATTCTTTCAAGTATTTTAGTAAGCATGTGCACTGAAATCTTTCTTTCTTAGTTTTTTGGCACTTAACGACCACAACCAAAACACTTCGGGGCCACAAAACAAAATCTGGTAATCACTGCTTTAGAGTAATAATGAAAGACATAATAAATGAAAAGTAATAATGAAAAGTAGTTGCTTGAATAGATCATTTGTCAGAGTGGTTAGAGTTGTTTAAGTGGTGCACAAAGTTATACCACACCTTAGTGTTCCCCACATGTTACTGCAGAGAGTGCCTATGAGAAGATCTTTAATTAAGTGATGGCATTTTCAGTAAGAACAGGTCTTGATGTTGTGTAGCCTTGTCCACAATCTCGCCTGTGACGCCATCAGCTCTGTCTTGCCATGTCCCCTAGCAACTCCTTGACATCCTCTAAGCCACTGTCAGCAAGGGTGTATGTACATTTCTTCTTATGAGTGTGTACACGCAATTTGTCTCTGTCTACCTCTAGCGTGGTGAAATAGAAAAGGCTCTTTTGAAGGTTTTCAGGGCATTTTAGCTGTATCCCCATGTACTGACTACTGATCACTGGGTCTGTTGCTCCAAATAACAAAAGTGTTGAAAGTGATTACAGGATACATAGTAGCAGTGAATGCTTGTGTTTTAAAAAAAAATACATTAATAAAATATTTGGCTGAGCTCCTGAGACTTATGGAATTATCTACATTTTGTCTCAAAGGTGACCAAAAATCGCCAGACCCTTGGACAAGTGGTTCAGATATCCCGGAGATGACAGCAACTGGCAGTCTTGCTAAACTACTGAACACAGGACTGACAACAGTGTATTCCAAAGGGCATGGAAAGACAGAAGGAGCCTCACACCAATTAGACAAAGCCACAGCTAGTCCCACTTATGTGGACGAAAACTTGGCAGCGACTAACAGTCTAGGCAGACAATTGAAAATTGCTTCAGTGACAATCAGTTCTGATGAACAAGAGAAGATGGTGCCAGCAAGTAACAACTATGATAGACGCCTTAAGATAGGCCTTATGATAGATGACCCTGAAACAAGGGAGCATACCACAACAGAAGAAAACGACTCTCACAGACGATTCAACATAATGTCAGTCACCACTGATTCAAATAAACAAAGCAAGACTTTGCAAGCCACCAGGAGGGCAAAAATAAGTTTGCCCAATAGTAGCCCCAATAGACGAGAGAAGATTATGAAGATGCTGAGTGCCCTTGAAGAACTTCATAGGACAATGAACAGCACACTGAGTAGCCGCATTACTATCATATCTAGAGGTAAGGAAAAAGGACAGGCTTAAAGAAATACGCTATAAAAAGCTATAAAAGCTAATGATTAAACTGCATTGTATCTCCAATGGTTTGCACCTTGTCTTCACCAGGTACAAAACAATAAGATTCTATTTTTTGGTTTGTTTCAAGGTAACAACAATGGGCGAAGTTCAGGAAAGAAGAATAAAATGGTATGTTGGTGTAAAATTAATTATATATGCATAAGTGGATACACGCATCGTTCAATAACTTTAAGGTCACTTTTCTGGATTTCTGTCATCATTTCAGGTAGTGACAGAGGGGATCCTGAAATCAACTACTGTGTCATCTGTGGCCAGCAATGGCACCTCTCCAAGGACCAGCACCGACCAAGTCGATCCCAAACTCCTGAATGGGAAGACATTTAAAAAGTCCTTTCCATCAACTACCAAAAAAAACAACAAAAGAGGTGAGAGAAACTTAAACATACTATAGACAACAGAGTGCATAATATGATACGCTACTTGCATTATCAATGTGTTATGGTTGATTTGATGCCAGTTTAACCCAAAGTAATTATACTGACTATTGTTATATTATACTGTTGTTATAAAATTAAAACAACTATTCTTTTGTCCCTCCCCTTTACAGTGTGCTTCTGGAAATACTGCTCTCAAAATTAAAGCTTCATCGCTGTCCACAATTTCTGCCTCTAAAGCCTCTAGGAACTTGCCAGCATCTAATGTAACCCCATGCTCATAAGTAAGCAACTATGAGGGTACTTCTCATCGACCCATCAGTAACATGACTTACCCCTTGACCTCCCATGACGTGTGTATCCTTATTGCACGAAACCCTTTTAACCCTTCCTCCATCTACAAATGACATCCAATAAAAATTTTACAAGCATGCAAAAACAAAAGCCCTGATAATAAAGAGAATTTTATTTTTGCACATCCCTTTCTGGGTGATCATTGTGACGTGATAAAGGACTTTAAGAAGTTCACAGGGGTCAGGTATGTGTTGTGTACACTGAGTCAACTCTTTTCCTCCTGTTTGGCCTTTTTTTACATTTTCTAAATGTTTGCTCAAGCTCAGGCCCAGATTCTCTTCCTGGAGGTCTCTGTGGTGACAAAGTATATTTAGTAACCCATAAAGCCAAGCTGTTGATATTATGGCTTTAAAAGTGATTTTATTGTTCAGAGGATTGTTAACACAGTCACCTCGACAACCAGTTAACAAGGTTCTCTGAGTCTATGGTGGTGGGGCGGGGGACAAAAACCAGTAGGATAAGTAGAGGAATGATGAGAGATTTGGATCCAACGTGTCTGCCGACCTTTTTTCCCCTCTTTGTCCTGTCTCCCTGTCTCTTTACTGCACTCGGTTTGTCACTGGCTGCAGAAACAAATGGGACTGAAATGGGAAGCAAATTACAGGCTAAGCTCTTATGATAAGCGAGTCAAGGAAACAAGGCATAAAATATACAAAAGGTTTTAAGAAATTGTTTTTAATCAGTTTAATTAAAGTCTCCATTTCAGAGCTCTATGATACATTACAACCAGATTACTGAATCACTTTGTATTAACAAGCATTGGCAAGAAAAAAAAAAAAACAGAAGAAAAAAAAAGAAAAGAAAAATCTTTTTTTCCTGTCAGATTTAATAAAGTAGAAACCAGTAATAACACTGTGGAATAATTAATTCCCAGAAACAACAATTATGGAGGAAAGCTGTCACCATAATATAAAAGAACAAATTATTTTTCTTTTTGTACTGCATCAAATAGAAGTATAAAATGTACATGACTATCTACTGTGTTTAGGCCTGACCATAGGAGTCGTATACATACTTATTATTAGCCACAAAGAAAAACATGCAGGCAGATACTACAACATATAACAAACAGTAAGACAAATATATAAAAATTGGCTGGGTTGATCGATCATGAGAGTACTGGCAGAGATCAAGGCATTGTACTTTAGGAGTTAGTACACTGGAAGGAAACCAAGATGAATGACACTTTGACACATGTTTAATACTGTACCCAAAACCAAATGCTATGTTGTCTAAGCCATGCTATGTCTACAACTCTGTCTCTACATTAAAATGCTTTTAGTAATTGCTTAACTCTTCAGAATAAGTAATTCAGCATTTTAACAATGCAACCCAACAAGTGAGTGCACTTTCTCACTCACACACACATTCATACCCACTCACATAGCAGTCTAAACTGCACTTGTGCACCCTCAAAAGTAAACGGTTATAAATGGCTCTTAGCCTGGACATTCAGTTCTTGTAAATTTTGATGAATAGTGATGTGGCCCTCCTGCAGCTCTATCTTCCTACTGAGTTTGTTATTATTAAGTAGCTGGGGCAGGTATGGCTGACTGTGGTTCATACTACAGTTAACAGGAAGGTATATCTCAGGAACAAGGGTTACATTAATGTTTATATTTAAATGTATTTAGGCCATTTAACTTCCTAAAACAACCTGTAAGATGCAGAATGGCACTGCGGAGGTTTTAAGAGTGCACATCTATATATGTCCAGATTATTTGATTTTTTTTGCAACATCCAGGTAAGCAAACTCAATTTCTCGTTCTGCAGGGCAGGTGTTGATGAACTCTTCTCTCTGGTAGGCAGAGTTCAGGTAGCGCCAAATCCCTTTCATGTCGGCTGGAAACTCGAAACCTCTATACTTCTTCGCAACAATCTGAAACAAGCCAACATGTAAATACAACAGAAGACAATGAAATGGACTGACATGAATGTCCTATGCTTCCAGACATACAAAACATTCCTCCAAAGTCACTGTAGCTTTGGCAGTGAGGTCCCAAGTGGATGTCCACAGAATACAGATAAATATATTCCTAAGAGACACAATTTCCTGACTGAGGCATTTAAGTTTTAATGTAAAATCTGCTGGTACTACCATGAACTCAAATGGGGCCTTTGCAAAAAAGCCCTGCAAAACTGTACTTTGCAGTGAGGATGTACTTTGTACTTTGCAGTGGGGATGAAGTGCCAACAATTGGGACACACATCAATTTAAGACAAAAATTTATTTCATGATAAGATTTAAGTTTTAAGATTTAGTTTTTCCCTTTTAGTCACTTCAAAGAAAAAATTGTGTTTTGAATGAAAGACTACAGCAGAATGGGATTACTGCTCAGTTTGCTCATGTTTATGCCAGTATTTGTGCATATTTAGAACTTCACACATTTTGAAATTCACACTTAGAAACAACATAAACAAAAACACTGCCATAACATGTATTATTTTTGAGACCAAAAGTGAACTGGATTTTTGCTTTTATAGGTGAGGAGGCAAGTTAACATTTATAGTTGTACATGATTTTCCTCTCCCAATCCGTCCTTGCAGCTCTCTTAGCAGCTCAACATAGACTCACAACATTTCAAACTGCTGATGTGATGTCTAGGGCCTACTTAATCTGATAATGATGTGTTACAAGGTAACAGTTCATTTTTTAAAATTTTGTAAAAAATATTTAAGATAATTGTCATTGTGCTGGCATAATGGTTGGTAAGAAGTGGATAGGAAGTGATATTTTGTGCATCAAAACACATGATCTCTATCCAGAGCATCAGGCCCTTCATAAAATATGTGGGTGCTGAAGATTGCCACTTTAACATTCTGTGGTGTAATCACAGAGAGTAAGAGTAGATACCTTGATGATGTGTAGTTTTGGAAGTAGGTTACAGTCAGCCAGAGTCAGGTCTGGTCCATCAAGGAAGCTGCGTGTGGATGGTGCTGGGTCATCTGTGCTATTCTCATCAATCTCCTCTGGCAATGGAGACTGTAAATACTCATCCAATCTCTTCAAAGATTTTAAAAGAACTTTCTCCAGTCCTAAAAAATACATATGATAATAAACAAGAACACATGTATTAAATACCTATTTTTTTACATAGATGTGAGAAAAAAATCTCTCTCCCTTCCTGGTGTACAGAATAGACTGGTCACTCCAGAGCCCTGAGCTCAACATCACTTCATTTATTTGGGATTTCCTGGATCATGAGAACCACAAAATTGCTTTGCACATTATTGTGCATTTACTTACTGTCCTACAAACTTAAAACAAGAAATAAAATAGAACAGCTGTTTGCTATGTTGATTATAATTATTTACCATCATTTGCTTCTTTGCGAGGGTTCTTGATATAGGCAGAAAACTTGGCAAATACATCTATCCCTGCTGTGTTTGACTCTGGGTGTTTGGCAGCCAACTTTGGGTACCTTTACAAAAATCAATATGAGATTATCAGAAGGCTGTGAAATGGGGCAATGAAGCAGCATTCATTTTCATCACAACTGCACTGTAGTGAAAGATTCGAATAAACAGAGGAAGGTAATATTTGGTCCAGGACCTTGGTGGCACAAGCCTTTCCTCAAGAAATTCTTCAATTTTGTTAACATCCACCAGCACTTCACCATTAAAGGTCATAAAAGGCGGGTTGGTGCCTGGGGCAAGATCCTGCAGGTCAGCTGGTTTCCTGCAAGGTGCACATAAACAGTTCTGTCAGTCAGCACAGCTAATAAAGGTACAGCACAGTCCTCAGAAAGTTATTTCATCTTAAATCATGGGATCTGCTTGTACTCCAGGAGAGAGTGTTTGTTCTGAATATTAAATGACAGATTTTTGCTAATTACCTCTTGAGATCCACAGTTGTGACATTGAAGATGACTCCCTTTAGCCATAGAATCATAAAGAGCCTCTGAGAGAAAGGACAGTTTCCAATACTTTCCCCGTCACTTCCTGCCTGCAAAATGCAATGCAATACAAGCTAAGAAAAATGCAACTCTGGAAAATCAGTGATCACCGGTGATAAAAAAAAGTATGGTATATACTGATGAAACAGGTGGAAGATAACAGTTAGAATTTAGGATTTAAAGCTTTCAGGGGATACCAAATTTGAGTTAATAAACGAAATATTATTTATTATGCTTTGTAAAAAAGCGAAGGCACCCTTTAGAGGTTTGCAAAGTTCTTATCATCTTTTAAAGTCAACCTGAAGTAAAAATCTACCTTTTGTCCCTGTCATATTAAGCAGTATCCACCATAGCTTATCATTTCAAAGACTTCTGGGTTTCCTGTCATTATTAATCAAAAAGTAGTGACTTTTCCTCACCTGAAAAGTTACAGTGATATTGAACTCCCCCTCCTACCAAAAGCAACAACACTCATGAAGACCTTCCCAGGTATTGCATTTCATAATGTCATGGTACAAAAGGAATATTCACTACAGGTTTTGATTTTATGTCAACAACTGTAAAAACATTGGAAAGTGACTAGATCATGTCAGTAAAGAATTTAAGCTGAAAGTAAATGTAATTAAGGGCATAACTGTGTGATTCGATATGTAAGTGCATAATTATATTTGGAATGTGCTGTAAATGCACAGTAATACTTTCAATGGCATGAATACAGACATTGTATAATCAACATCATAAATACAAACATGGTAACACAAGCCAAACACATTTATTTGGTAAAGCTTTAGTCACTCAGTGAACTGAGCATAAATTTCCATGAGCCTTTATGCCAAGAAATGAACACCTATCATTCAGTCTTTTATGCCAAGGGGAATCTACTATTTTATTCAGTCTACAATATTTAAGTTTTTATGAATAACATTTTGTGCAGGATCTTTAGCTTCAGCAACTTCAGAATAAAAGCTTCTTAAATTTCTCTACTGCTACTGCTTAGCCATTTGCCAGGCCACCCACTGATTCAACAATAGGCCTATAACAATAAAAAAAATATATATTTTTAAGAATGAAGAAAAAATGTTTATGTACCTTGGTATTTTGACATAATATTAAGATTAACTCATTTATTTCATTATAACTACTTTAAATTAAACATCCAGATAAAAATAAAAAGCAAAAATGTAAAAATTCGTAACTTTGGGTCCAACCTGCTAGACATGTCAGTAGACCAGGGATGAGTATGATTCTCATTAGGTTCCTCTGAGTTGCACTTTGTTATTCAGGGTTAACTGTCCATGATTATTTGACAAATTTCTGAAAACACCATCTCTGTTCTTTTACACTCTTCCAAACCTTTTATCCAGCATCTTATATTCTTAGAAGTCAAATAAGCCTATGCATGACCAACAAAATAAAACTGCATTCAATCCTAGAGCTAAAAGCCTTCATCTATCTTTTTATTATTTTCAGTATGAATAATGTCTTACCTTTACAAACAGCTGAATAGTGGGAAATCCAAACTTTTTAGCTGTTATATCAAACCAAGCCATTCTTCAAGGTTTCAAAACAAAAAGTCATTAGAGAAAACGAGTCATTTCTGCCTCACCTCTGACCTTTGACATTGCAGACCCCAAATTGTATCATTTCCATATAGAATTGTTTGTTTGGTTTTGTAGAATTTAACACTCCTGTAGCCTCTGTATTGTTAAGTTTAAAATCCACCTCTGAAAGTATTTGTTTTATTGTCCGCAGTCGTGTCAGTCCTCATGTGCTAATACTCTGTAACCATGTGGACTGGACTAAAATATGCGGTCTGAGAAAGCTAGATGCCTGGATAAAACACTTGGTCTTTGTTACAGCACACAGACATCAATAGTTGGCCTGTTTATGAGCCTCTGTTCTGTGATCATTTTGTGTAGGCAAGCGGAATTCAAAGCTCTTTGTTTGACAGGCACACACTATGTATGGCAAATGCTTTAGGGCAAGTATCTTTTATTAAAATATTAAAATTGAAAACATCTACTCCACATGTATACACCGATGGTTGACTTCAGGAAATTATTGTTAATCATTATCATTATTGAAATCAAGGACCACCAGATTATGAAATAGTTTCAACTCTGAACACCTCACTTTCTTCAACCACTGTTCCACCTCGCCTACCTCATCTTCCCACATGCTCTGTCCTCTCTCCTACAAGATGGCTACCAAAACATTACAGACTGCTTAACTGCACAGACTGCACATTTCGCTCACATCCTGGTGATTTAATGTATCATTTCTTTATAAGGCCTGTATTATTATGTTTCTACTGCATTATGTACACTATGTGTATGATACATGTATACTTAATAAGGATACTTACATCTATATTTGGCTGCTGTTGCACAGTTTTGTCATTTATTTGCACTAATACTGCATACTGTACAAATGTTCTGCTCCTGTGCCTTTCAGACTTATATAGCATATATTGTACATTTTCCTAATTGATATACATATCTATTTTTCTTCCCTCTTTTTTTCCTTTCTTATTTAGTCCTTAGTATGCATATTGTAATTGTTAGTACTTGATGTCCATGAGCGAGCGCAGAGTAAACATTTCATTGTACATGGTAACCGATTGTTTCTCTTCACATATAACAATAAACATCTTGAAGATAATGTTTGGCAAAACTGAACAGTGCATTCCAGCATATGAACCTTGTCCGTGTTGGTGGTAGTAGTATCATGGTTTGGGGAAGTTCTGCTGCTATTGGTACAGGACAGGTTACCATTTTTGTTGGAGCTGTGAATTCTGAACTTGTATCATGAAATTATAAGGGTTAATGTTTGGGCATCAATATGTGAACTAAGCCTCAACACTAGATGGGTTCACCAGAAAGAAAAGATCCTCTAAACACCAGTTACTCTACAAATAATGGTTAATGTAGATAGAATGTTGGGTTTTGGAATGGCTTAGTCTGGACCTTAATCCAATAAATGTTGAGGCAAACCTAAGACATTGTCACGGCGCGGTTGGGGGTGTGGACCCAAGCGCAGGGCAGGAATCCGTTTGCGGCGATGTAAATACAAAGGTGTAGCAGAGGTGTTTGTGTGGTGGGGGCTTATATGGCTGCTGTCTCAGGTGCTGCTTGTTGGCTTGATCAGCCCGAGGCATTCTGGGGTTTGGAGTTCCGGGCTGTAGTTCCCCCAGAACGGCACCGCCGCGGCCGCCCTCTGCTGCCTGCCGGCGGTACAGCCCGGCCCTTACAGACATGGTGTTCATGCCAGAAAGCCCACTAACATAGCAAAGTTAAAACAGTTCTGAATTGAGGAATGGACCAAGATTCCCTAGTCAATGTGCAGAGCTAATAAATGGTTATAGGGACTGCTTGGTTCAACTGTCGGGTCATGCCAGTTCTTGAAAACGGAGGTTCACATACATTTGTTATTAAAGTATTCCTGATATTTCAAGTCAACCGTTTTAATTATTGTTACACAATATTGTAAGATTCTTGTGGTTTTATATGAATGACGCACTCCATGAAAGAAGATCATGCTTTGCCAGCAGAAGCTTCAAAACAACAAAAGTTGTAATTAATACAGCCCGGAATTTCATAACAACTCAGCTATGGGGGAAGTTTGAATGAGAGTTCTAGATTTTATTACATTACTACATAAATCAATTGGTTAAGATGTAAACGTTCATAACGTGTGGTAAAATGGTGCATTGCAGACAAACATACTCAGATTTCCAAGGAACACAATGTCACAATTTTATCTACAAACAAATATCACCAGTCTACTTGTCTTCCAACATGCATGATTGTACATGTAATGCTTATAACGGTAAAATAATGGTTAATCTGACAAAAATACTTTTGTGAAGTGCTGTTTAGGCCTTCATGTACCTATCAGGATTAAAATATATACAGGCTGTTAATTGTAGCATATTAATAATCATTTCATTTAATGCTGAAAGGGACATGTAGAAACCCTTTTGAGGTTTTTAACACTTCAGACTGGTGTGGTTCCTATCTGCCTCTGTACGTCTTTCTAAAGGTGCATTTTCACTGCAAGCCCTGATATTTTTTGTACTTAAATTATGAAGTTTATATAATGAAGTTTCTGTCTATTGAACTGTGTGTTTGAAAATAATAAGTGCACTTATTTTTGTGCAAACAGAATGTTTATTAGCTATTATATTTTCTTCATATTCTGTTAAAAAAAAAACTCTTTTGTATGTCGTGTATGTTTACAACTCCATGTATAGTTTGAAAATTAATTTCATTTGCAGTAATGAGTTTCTCAAACAGTTTGTGTAAACTGAGCTTGTCAGAGTTTACGGTATATAAAACCACTCTAAAACTTTATTTTAACTGAATAGAATTTATCGGTGGAATTTAGAAGTTTAAGCTTGACCAAGCGTGAAGAAACCTTCCTGTGTCAAACCAAGGGTCACCAAAGGGGGCACTGCAGAGTTTCTTGCTTTCAAAGTGTACAATCTATTCTATGAAACCACGCTTCAAAATGTTCTCTGTGTGCTATGTACCTACAGTTAACGAAGGCTCATCACGGATCAGCTGCTTAATGCTTTTAAGATGCCTTTAAGACGTAAGAGGCTGAAAATCTCAGTGGACTCAATCAGTGCTTGCCTGTCCATGTGTCAGTGTCAAGCGCATTTGAGCACATGGCAAAACCCTTGTTGTGTTGACTTATCACCTACAGTGTTTCTATTAACGTATACTGTGTTTATTTGTACACTAATAAATAATTAAAACTCTGAGAGAGCGACTTCAACATAAATGCTAACCATGTCAACTGGCACATAATATTTTGTTAGCAGGGGCTCTTATGTAAAGGGTTATACCCCACCCCCACAATCACACACTTCATCCCATAACAGGTCCAGACCAGCAAACGTCTTAATGGGATTAGTTTAGAGGAATGCAGAGCAATAGCAAGATTAACCTTCTACTCCTCTGTGTATTTTGCCATGACAGTAAAAGGACTTTTCAATGCCTGATCTTCAACAAGCAAATCATAAAAAGGCATATAAATTATGAATGCGTACAGTATTTAAAACATACTTCTTGGCAGTCAATATAGTTTGTAAATCATGTAAATACTAGCCTCATTTAGGTGATCATTCAAGCAATGAATTGTTGTTTTGTGTAGGCCTTGGTGTCAGTTCTCTCTCCTTGCTAAAATAAATGGGTAAATAAGTACATAAACAACAACAAAATAAATAAATAAATTCAGACAATAGACATCTTTGTTTTCTCTGCACAGGCCTAAGTTTATTAGGACATTTTTACTAGGCTTAAAACCTTGCTGCTCAGCCACTTTCATTTCTCAGGAATTTAGCTCTCACATTTTCTAGTAAGCAACAGGTACCCCTGCAGGGGGAAATTACATTTCATATTGTCTTGCCTTGAAGGCACAGCAAGTGTGGAATGTGCAGTAGGGTTATTTTAAATGAAATGACTGTTTTAAGGTGAAATGATCTGTTCTATGAATTCAGAACTGTCAACAGATACAGTATGATGATAGCCTCTACAATGCTACCAAAAGTTACTTTATGAAATGCATATGAACATATTGCCTAACGCCTGAGACATTGTTTTGTGACAGTTGTGAGACAAATAGTACCAATTTATACCATTATCATCATTGCATTTTAGAAGGCTGAAGACGTCAATTGTAGAGTGACATGCCAATTTTTCATAGTAAATAAACGGTATATATTTGTGTTATAGACATGGTGATATTTCTCAGGACTCCCACCTGTGTTTTTCAACATATTAGTCAAATGACTTTTGACTTAATGACCAGTCGTTACATTACAGCATAAAAGCTTGTTATTGTAAATAGCCTTTACATTTGAAATGACTTTTTTAAAATAGCCTTAAAAAGCCCACTCCAGTCAGGCACAGCAGAAACAAATTGCCTATTTCTTTTTCTAGCAACAATATGTCACATTTTAACTAGCATCTTAAAATGATGGGCAGGTTAACATTTTTGACATAGGAGGACCAGAGGAGAAACAGTCTACTTTATAAGGGGTGGGCTTCAATGCCAAACTCTCCTTACATCTTAATTAGTCAAAGTGGGTTAAGAGTGGGCTAGGTAATAGGATAAGAAGATCACTATGAGATGAAAATGCACATTGACCTGCTATGCTGATCTGTGAATCATCACAGATCCTCTTTAAGCTTCTAAACTTCAAAGATTCACCTTGTGGTAACAGCTGCAAACTGTTTTTATGTACATTCCTATACAAAATATGGTCTTCATGTACCACAAATAATAGACTTTAATGGCAGGTTTTCAGTACACTTTTACATTTACATCCATTTACTAAATAGTCAAATAATGCACAAAGTAAAATACTTTGACAAAAACTATGAGTTGACTATTTTTTTTTAAAAATGTGTAGAGCAACAAATGCATTAATGTAATCGAACTATATTTTGTGTATTTATTTTCTACTTATCCAGTCGGTGTATTCATAAAAATGGTTAATAAAGTTAGTTGCTTATTATATTTAGATTTCAAACGGACATATTTAAATACAATACAGTGATAAACAAGGTATGACACACTTGTTGTTTATCGTTCATACACCTTAGTTGCTATGTCATTTTCCTAAAAATAGGTGAGCTAAACATGAAATCATCACATTTTCTATACAGCATACAGTCAGTTATTTAATTATGTAGAGGCCTAGCCTTAAAAAGAATATGTTTTCCTAAACATCGATAGGTGTTCAATAAATTTTGTTGTCTAGCCCTAGGTTTACTGTGCACCTGGGAAGCCAGTGCCAAATGAAAAGTTTAAACTATGTAACTGTACACTTAAAAAAAGGCTCTTCAAGCAAAGAGCAGTTTTGTAGTGGTTTAAAACCACAAACACTTTAAGAACCCATTTGCTTGGTTCTTTGCATTGTGAAATGGTCTGTCCTGCTCCAACACACCTGACTGAACTTACCAGTAAATTTAGGCAAATCACTAAACTGTGCTGGTCTCTGGCCCTTGGGGACTGGAATGAAACACCCTTGCCCAGTGAAAAGACTAGGATCTTATAGGTTTCAGTGCAAAAGAACTAAATGGCACCCTTACATCAAAAAGATCTTGAAGGAGTAAAATTGAATGACAATGTAATTTGATTGTTTAATTGTTATTGCATAATCTCTACAAAAGTGGGTGCTTTGATGTAGACTAATGGTTAAAGTGGATAACTGAGGTAGAGTTACAGATAACTGGAAAAATAAAAGCAAAAAAAATCACTTGCCTGCATTTCCAGTAGCTTCACCACTGTCCTACACTGCTGATTATAATCAAATTTTATACTAGGCTCTAAGAAACAAAAGTGCCATAAAAAATAACTTTTGTTTCCAAGAACAACTTCTTAAGTGTTCTATAAGGGAACTATTGTGTATTCATCATTTCAGGGGTTCTTTTTTCAAACCTTTTCATTGAAAGATATCTAAACAATCTACAATGTTTTTCAGTTTCCCTCTTGAAGAACAATCTATTGAAATGTTTTAGGCAGTCAAATACAGTTCCTCCATGACATTGGGTAAAGAAATCGTTTTGGCACCTTTGTATGTAACCCTGAATAATAGTAGGCTACATTTAACCCTCATGATTTTACTGTTTAATTGTAATGTTTGAGAGTACCTTTACATAGAGAGAGATCTCCCAGTCAGAAGGATCCGTACTGTAAATCTTCGCCTCCATCCGCTCAGTTGGACTCATCTTGGGAAGCTCCACACCTTCCTTTTGTATCTCAGTTGGGAGCGACTGCTTCAGCTGAGCTGCCTCCCTCACCAGCGCGGGTCCAGGGACCCCATTCTCTGCCATGACCTCTTGGCCTTTAGTCTTGACACAGATTTCTTCTTCACGTTCCATGCCAATGTTTCTGGGGTGGCTGCCAGTAGGTCTAGGCAGCTCCTGTACCTCTAAGGTCTCGCTGGCAATCAGCCACGCTGGTATTGTCACTTTCCGCCCACCTTCTCTAACTCGCTTTTTTGGCTCATCCTCAATGACAGTCTTGGGCTGTTCTATCTCCTTATCCTCAGCCCCCTGCACAGCTTTTGGCACCACTTCAGTGACTCGACTTGGCTGTTCTTTTTTTGTGCTCTCTCCCCTTGCTGCCTTCTGTTTACTTTCAATCACTCTCATTAGCTGTTCTAGTACTAGCTTGCTGCTCCTCCTTTCCACCACAGTGTCTAGTTCATCCTTCATGACCTGCCCAGGCTGTTCTATCTTCTTACACACTCCTTTGCTTGGCTGCTCTATCTCATTACACACCCCCTCCCCCCTGACCCGCTTTAGTGCACCTGTAGCCTCAGCCATTCTTTCCACTTCAATGCCTTCCTGATCCCCCATGTTTTTACTGCCTGCTCCCGCTTTGCCTCTTTCATTATCTCTATCTTTGTGCTGTTCTTTTTCTACAACAGTTTTAACCTTCTCTTCCTCTTTGTATTCTTCTGGTCTATCCACAGTGGGTGGTGTTTCTTCCATGACTATCTCCTCACATTCTTCAGCTAATTCCAGGCCAGTATCATTGTGCGTCTTTTCAACTGCCTGCTGCGGTTGTATTCCATCATTGCTTGTAGCCTCTATTTCAGCAGTTGGATTGATGCCATCTTGGTCCTGCAGAACAGTGACAATAGCTTCTGCTTTCTGACCAGTCTTCATCATTACTGATGATTCATCTGTATTGGCCTGTTGACTTATCTTGGTCATGTGTCCACCAAAGGCATCATCTTTTTGAAGGGTCTTTGGTGATTTCTGAGTTGCCTGGCAGTCTTTTCCTGCACTGCTTAAAGACACATCTTGCATAACTAGTTTAGTTTTATTTTCTTCATCTTTTGTTTCTTTGTTAAGATGACTAATTAAAAGTTGCTCAACACCAAATTCCACTTTTGCCTCTTTTGGTTCTACCTCTTCACTGGGTAAAACTAGTTGCAGTCCTTCTTCTTTAATTGTTGCATCGTCCCCAGCTATTACTGCATTATCC
Source organism: Prochilodus magdalenae (assembly GCA_024036415.1). Lineage (NCBI taxonomy): Eukaryota > Metazoa > Chordata > Actinopteri > Characiformes > Prochilodontidae > Prochilodus > Prochilodus magdalenae. The sequence continues at coordinate 143,091 of JAMWET010001294.1, forward strand.
TTTAGGTCTGGTAATGGCTCCTTTGGGATTTCTTCAACCTCACCATTGGTGGCCAAATCTGGTTGCTTCTCTAGTAATTGTAATATTTCCTTTTCAACATGATTTATCTCGGAGTTCGAAATAATAGAAACCTGTTTCTCTGGATGTGAACATTCATTATCTTGGCCTTCATTTACATTATAACAGTGAGACAAAGCTGGTTGATTATCCAGCACCACTTCTTCAACCTCCTTTACTTTCACATTTTCTGAAAAAATGTTTTCTCCCTCAGACTGCTCTATTCTACAAACTTGTACATTATCACCGGTGGCCTCTGTAGGAAAGCATTTACTTACATTTGAACCGTCATCAGTTTCCTGCATTGTTTCATCTTCAGAGACCACAGAATTTAGCCTCGTCTTTTTTTCTAGAGTGTGACTTTCTGTCGTGACTACCTCCAAGGATTCCACCACCTGTTCCACTTCTGTCTCTGCACCAAGGCCTTTCTCAGCCTGGTCCTGAATAACTGATACCCCCTCCATTTTCTCCATACTTCTTTCTTGGGAATTTTCACTCAGCATTTCTGGCTTCCTTTCATCTTGCTTTTGTAATGGTCTTGGTTCTACATCCTGCATTTGTTGATCAAGAACCATAACTGGCTGTTCTGTGTCTTCTCTGCTTGTTACAGGCAGATCTTTAGCAATGGCCTGTGCTTCATCTTGCGTTTCATTATACTTTTGTACAGGTCTTGGTTCTACATCCTGCATTTGCTGATCAGGAACCAAAACTGGCTGTTCTGCGTCTTCTCTGCTTGTTACAGGCAGATCTTTAGCAATGGCCTGTGCTTCATCTTGAGTTTCATCTTGCTTTTGTAGAGGTCTTGGTTCTACATCCTGCATTTGTTGATCAAGAACCAAAACTGGCTGTTCTGTGTCTTCTCTGCATGATACAGGCAGATCTTTAGCAATGGCCTGTGCTTCATCTTGAGTTTGCAGTGCTATCTGAGGATACAATTCAGTTGGAGCAGGCGGGTCAACATCATTCTGTGGTTTACTTACTACGAGATCCAGATCTGTCTTTTCTACCACTTCTTCAAACTCCTCATTTGAAGAGTCTTCTCTAGGTTCTGCATCAGTTGGGCTCTTCACATTCGTTTTACTATTTGCATCCTCATTTTCATGCACTATGATCAGGGCCAGTTTGGACTCCTCTTGTTGGCCAGGTGAAGATCTTTCATTTCCATGTGTCTGCTTTTCTGTTGTGCCATCCTCACTTCCCATGCCAATATCCTCATCCACTTCTTCTGCTAATTCAATTTCTTCCTCCTCATTGCTGTGATGGTCCTGGTCCTTAGAGGGTTCCGTAGTTGAGAGGATGATTGTATCGTTAGAAATCTCAGCATTAAGCCCTGTATCACTTTTGGCCTGGGCCATAATGCAAATGGAGCAAGCCTACAGTTTGTTGAGAATGTTCTAAGTCTGTGTAACTTCGGTCCACACCATGCAACTGCCTCTCCAGTCTATGCCTTTAGCACAAACTAGAGCTAACTCTTTCTCTCTCTCTCTCTCGCTCTCTCTCTCTTATTCTCTGACTACCTACCCCCTTTTCTCTGGAGGATTACGGTGAATTTCGGATCCTGATCCCCACATGACTTGCCAGCTCTCCTAAATCCGCTCCACTGGGAGCCAGGCTGACCCAGGCTGATCGGTTTAAAGAGCAGGACACGCCTTCCACCTAACCAACTTGCCAATCTGCAAGCCCTCACTCTTTAATAGAAATGACAAAGAATGCCTAAGACAAAAATCCAAGACAAGTTCCAAACAATGTCATTGTGACCTAAAAGGTACAAAAGTGGTCCTAAGTTACAGGTGTGAACTTTTTAAAGGTAAAAAGGTGTGAATTTGTATAAATTTATAGCTTAATATTTTAACAGAACAATTAAATGAACAGAATAAAACCATAACAGGGTGTGTGACATCCATGCAGTTTAAAAAATACAATTGCAATAAAATATGCTACAATTATTTAGTCATTAAAGGGACTGAAGATTGAGAATACCACCCAAGTGGCATATGGGGATTTTTTTGAAAATAGTTCTATATTGCACCAAAATTGTTCTGCTTTTGTTACTATGTCACACCTCTTTGTTGCCACAAAACATTTAAAAAACTTGGGCTTCTTTAAAAAGTGTACTTCATATGCATCTGGTATCAGTCCCAGGACACATGTTTTACCAGGGGTGTTAAACACCTGAAGGGCCATGTTTTCCAAAAAAATAAAAAATAAAAAATAAACTCATCAATGCCAGGGACCAGAGCATGTGTGTGTTTTAATGTAATTTTTAAATGACATTTTGCTGTCGCTAAAGATTATAAAAGATCTGTCAAGTTGGAAAGTCTCCACCTGACTTCCAAGCAAGCTAATGGCAGTCGCATTGGTGCAATAGAAATGCATTGATATAACAAGCAATATCTGTGCTATTGCATGAAATCAAATATGGGGAACAGCAAAAGTGAAAAGACTTTATTTAATTATTTTTAGGTTAAACAAAACATTATTGGTGGCTGCTCAGGCTTAACTGTGTGAAGTGACTGGTATAAAAAGTTTTAACTAACTGTTTCAACTGAGTCATGGGGGGTAAACCACTACAATTAATTTACACTGTCATATTAACCCATTAGAAAAAACACAAAATATAACTAGTGATTAGTGATGGGACTCTCTTTATGATGCAACTTGGAGTTATTCAGTGTTCTAGAAATACTTCTGAAATGCACATATATATGACATTGTATGACATAACGCGTCACATTAATGATATGTACTGTCATACTGGCCAGTCATAATCAATAACTAATAGACGCCACCAACAGAAACGTTCAGATTTAAACAGATTTTGCAGTGTATAACAACAACCGCAATAAGAGGGCGCCAAACAACCGTTTATTGAGTCACCACCTACTGAGTGCCCTGAAATCCTACGAATAAACCCGGTTACTCGAATAAAACCACGTTTACGTACACAGCCCGTGCATCACTGGAGGGAAGTGTGTGGCGCTGGTCTATCTGTACGACTATTCATAGCTTTGTTTCTCTCTAGCGTCTAAAAGGTAGACGAACTGACGCGAGCTGACGTTAGCGGAAACCAGAACGTCATATCTGCTGTTTTCCTTCCAGCGTAGCAGGCGTCATTTCCGGTTTGGAAAACGACCCAATTGAGCTTTGCTTTTTTAAGTTTGAAAACGTTTAATAATTGTACGCAAAAAAGAAGGACAGAACGGTCCACTGTGATGCTCCGCACTGTTGTCTTAGGTTGCATGGCCGTCTTGTAATGTGCATCAGTGAAGCGGATGTCGGACTGCTTTGTTGTCAGCGGCTCCTCTGCGGCGGCAGCGGAGGGCTGTTAGCGGCGGAGCAGCACGGCATGAACGCAGCCCTCCTCCGCTGCGGAGCCCGGTTTTACGTTTGACACCACACATTAGTGCTGCACCGAGCGTGTTTCCATCTGCCATGCAGGACCCCGAGAACGGAGAGGGAGAAGGGGCGGCCACAGCCGAGGTGCAGGTGAACGAGCAGCCCAACGCGCTTATCGCATGCAAAGTCCCTGAAGAGGTCTTCAACGCCAGACATTTAAAGGTAAGCTCCTGCTCTGTGAGCAGCATCAGCTGCACTGATCCGCCTTTAAAGCCAAACCCGTGTAACCCGCTGCTGCAGACTGCTTAGTCACCAAAACATAACAGCCAACTAGAGCGATGTTTCTTAACCCTCCTGGTCCTGGAGGCCCACCGCACGTTTACGTGCCTTCCCTGGTATAACTCATCTGCTTCAACTCAGTAACTGATGATGAGCTGAGTAGTTGGATTAGGTGTGTTGGGGCAGGGGAAACAGTAGGGTAGTGGGCCTCCAGGACCTCCAGGGCTGGGAAACACTGCACTGGAAAATTGCACTTTATTAGTGACAGCTTAAAATGTAATTGGTGCTGTGAATCATCATCATCATCATCATCATCATCTGTGGGACTCAAGGATGAGGGGTCAGGGAACTTAACACATTGGACCCCCTGATGCATTTAAAATTAGGAGAAGGTCATTGTTCAACCTACTCCACCTGCAAGCGCCAAGCTTCTGTCTTTGTTATTCTGTGTTATCGCTAGTTAGAGATGCAGCACTGCAGCTAATTGGTTCATTCATTGGTTCTTGTGCTCAGGATACCTCTAAAATACAATATCCCATAGCATATTTGTAAACCTGAGAATCTGTCTGATTTTCCCAGATTGGTTAAGACTGTGGAATTTTTTTATGGTCCTTTCATGGATTTCTCTGAAAAAGAAGATAAAGATATATAACATCTCAGTTAATGTGTGGATGGCAGTGCTGCCAAAAAGGAGCATTATCAGAAGAACAATTGTTAAAACAAACATTTTGTTGTCATTAAAGCTAGTTTTGACACCAGGGGCTATTTCACACACTGTCCATGAGGAGACGTGAGTGGAGGATGATATAATTTCATGATATTGTAATGAATCGAGATGCTGATGATGTCCAGCAAATGATCAGGAAGGCTAATTGGGATGTAAGGTGACATCACTCGCACAGTGAGGGTAAATTTTGGTTAACCTTTTAAGTAGAGAAACAGTAAGATATCCCACATTGTCTGCAAACAGGGCTTTATGTACTATGTATTGATGAAGCAGCTTGAAAGTTAAATTAAATTGGATTTGAGTTAAAATAGAGCAGCCCTGATTCATATTTCCAGCTCATGTGTGGTGCCACCCTTACATCATGATGCATTATAATACATCACACTATGCGCAATCTCCCGTATTGGTAAACAAAGCTGGTTGCTAGTATTCCTACTTTTGGTAGTAGTCCTTCTTGATGTTGTACATATTTATTGCATAATAATGTTGTTTCTTTAAATGAACCTGTTAGGTATAATAGGTAATAGGAGTGGCATTGGCTGATAATTGCTTAAAAAAAAACAATGCCAGAATGTGGACAGATGGACAGATGTTTAGATTTGACTGAAAAATTTAATGATGTATTTATTGTAATTTAGAAAAGTAGAGTGTCAAGGTGACACTGGTCTGCTCCAGTAAACATCTAGATATTACTCATCTTGCTGTATTTGTACCATACAAAATTATTATTTATTTTATTGCTAATCCATGTGCAGTAGATCAATGTTTATGTATCACCATTGGCAGATACAGTTGTTTGTAAAAGTTTGGGTGCCATGTTCAGAATATGCTTGTGGTGTATCTAATGTGTTTGAAATTTTGGAGGGTAAAAAATTTTAAACATGAAACTTGGACTGTGCAAAACCTACCTAAGTATTTTTTGTTTTGGTATGTGCACTTGATCAAAGTCACAGGTGGTTAAAATTTATGAAACATATTAGTACATTAGATTTTTATGTAATTAGTGAATTACATGCATTGTTCTATGTAAATGAATAGCTCACTGTAAAGTGCCTTTGTTTGGCTGTGCATAATGATATCTATTCAGATGTCAGTGTATGTGCAGCAAACTTTCCATGATAACTTTTTATTTTTTTTTTTTCAAACTTGCACTAATGCACTGCTATGTTCTTGACATGTTGCAGTAAGTTAGCTTATCCTGGAATAGCTTTATTACAACTCAAAGCTGATCATGCACTGTATGGTAGCAGATTATGTACAAAATGAAATAGCCACGTCCAGTATTTGTACCCTATGTGTCAATTTCTGGCTATTCTATTTGTGCTATGCTTTCTATGTTGGTAGAAAGGGACATATAATTATAAGTACCAAAGCTCTAGAAATATCCTTGACCTCAATTGCTCTAGTGAACAAAATCCCCTGCTATGCTTTTTCCAGTCACAATGAGGTCAGTGGCCATTCGCTTTGCACCAAGCAAGCTCATATTTGCCCTAGAGGACATGCTTTATAGCTTCTTTTGTCCTTGTTTTCATAGGGTCTATACTGAGAAAACCCTGATTTATCAGGTATTGTAATTTGCTTGTGTCTTTAGCACTGTCTGTTTGTGTTTTTCATTCTGTAACATTAAATTAAGCATATGAATGGCTTTCTACAAAGCTGATAAATTATGCTGGATTACAGTAGTGGAAATGTTCAAATGTGAAGGGCTATGACCTTCCAGACTACAGTGTGATGTCTCTTGGCTAAACTGCAAAAGCTCAGGTATTGATCTAACCGCTAGCATTTTCTTTTTAAGATGCATGGCATGTTTAGCTTCCTTTCTGAGGTTTGTGGATGAATCCATCCTGGCAGTCTAAGACATAAATGGCCAGGGTCAAAAAAATATGCTGTGAAAATATTAACTTGGAAGAGAGCAGTTTCATTCTCTATATGGAATGTGATGTAAGCAACACAGCAGCAAAATTAAATTCAGGATTAAAGAGCCAGGCTGAGGCGGTGATGACCAAGCGATACAGGTTTCAATGATTTAAAATCTTTAAGGGCAGATTTTACTCATAAATGTCAGGGTTAATTAAGTTTGTCAAAATGTCTTGCCCAAGAAAGATTTATGTCATTATTTAACAGAAGTGTTCCTTCTTAATGAATCCTCAGTGATTCATTATTATTTGATCAAGATCAAGTGCTTTTAAATCTTCGGTTTATATATCTTTATTGTTTTCACAGCACAATAAATACTACTAAACTTTATATCATAATTTTATGTTTATCTGTATATTCACTTTTCACGCCTCTCTTCAAAGAAGTACAGTACATACAGTTACTGTCCAATACCACATTTATGCAGTTAATTCTTCATTAAATTAGGGCAGGTGTTCTGCTGATGGAATTTGATATTTCTATTCTTATAACTGCAGTTTTCTAACCAAAACAACATCTTGTTACATCATGTTGTATTAATGTTTTATAGGACACACTCATTGTAAAAAATAGAGTAAAATTTTGCACTGTAGTGTATGTGTGTATATAAAGTCATGTGGACACGTAATTACCTCACATTTTACCTCGTAACGTAACGTAAGTTTTTCGTTTTCTTTTTTTATTTAAAAGGAATCTTTCAAAATTAATATTAAAGTTTAATTTTGAAGTAATTTGGTTGTGATTTTTGTCTGTTGAAAAGGTAAGTGCATTCCTAGCTTCAGTAAACCATGTGGCAGAAACTGTATGTAGACGTTACCTATAACTTTATACCAGTTTCTAACTGAGAGAGTAGTTGTCAAAGTAGTTGGTAAGTAATTTTATTGTTAACGTTATCTTTAGTAATGAAATAAAGCTTTCTCAAAAGTGAGATCAGTTATCAGATCTCATGTACTAGCGGTGGACAGTATAATATTTTTATAACAGATTTATTGTCTCTAATTTTACAAAATGTGAACAACGTGCTCCACTTGCACCAGCGCGACACGTGCTAACAGATCGCCAATACATCAGTGTCACTGCAATGCTGAGAATGACCCATCACCCAGGTAACACCTGCTTTCTGGCGGTCCTGTGTAGCTCCTTACAGGGTGAAAGGGGATAACAAACTATGAAGAGAAACAGAAGATATAGTCTGTAATTGTCAAACTACAAAGTTCTTCCATATAATAAGTGGAGCTGATGATGAACACTACTAGATGCTTTCCATGAAAATGTTTATCTTTGTACCCATTTACAAATTAAATATGTTTCTCACATCTCGTAAAGATAATGCAAGTTCTCAATGAAAAAGCACTATGGCCCTGTTGGTTTGTTGTCACACTCATTTCTCAACTTAAATCTGCTCTCTCCTTCTATCTTTTACGGAAAAGAAATGCCTAAAACATTGCATGTATAAGCACTTGTCCAGCTCTTGTCATTGCTCCTCTGTAGTGCTACTAAAACGCTTGGTAATATTACTGTTTAACTAGTCTTTGTTACTCTTATGGTTGTTTTTGAAGCACTAAGCATCTTTGTCTTTTTCCACTACACTCTGGAAAAGTGTGTCATGCATGTCTTTGTATACACAACATTCTTTTGAGTAGTCATGCATTTGGAACTCGACTTTCCACCTCTTTGGCCTGCTCTTAGCATCCTAAAAGGACATCTGGTCAAGAGTTGCATGGCACAGTGGAATAAATATTATTAAACATAAGCTTAATATATTATTTGCATGTGCAGACAGGTAGAAGGATGATCCGGGAAGACCACCATGGCAGTTGCAGATCTAAGTGACAAGGTGTAAATAAATGGACACATCCTCTCACTGCTTCATGTATAAATTCTGGATGAATCCTGAAATATAGTTTTCCCCTCATGCTTCTCCTGTGATAACATATATATAAACATAATGATCTCCTTATTACTACTGCTCAGCAGAACTCACTACAGATGTTACGTTTCTGGAAATGTATGTTTCTGAAGCTTGCCCGATATCAAAAAGTCACATTGGAAAAAAGGCAAATGACTTCTTTTACTACCACCTTACAGTCTTGTGTAACATTGACAATATTTGAACCTTGTCAAAATATAAATGTACTGCTGCCCACTGAGTGCTGGTTATTTATTACAGTTCCTGTAACACTACACCTTTGGCTCTGTTTCCAAATGGAAAATATTGCTAGCCTTTGTTGTGTCTTATGTTTGTCCTTCTGTGTGGAAACTTGATAGGCATCTGCTTTCCCTCTCTACATTTTGATCTTAACTCATTTTAATTGTAACTTGCTGTCAGCACTCACAGTTTGTTTAATGGAGTTTTGTATAGCTGATTTGTGAAAGAATCCCTATCCCTTTCTTAGTATTGTGTTGTATATTGTGATGACTATTTCGTTTATGAAGTAGCATAAACAATATTAAAAAATAATAAAGAAATTCTGTTCAACCCTGTCAAATACAAACCAACATCAGGAGCTCAAGTGAGGCTTGGCTGTATATTTGTAACTACAGAGATCAACTTTAAAATGCTTTAGAAATGCAGGACATGAGCACCAAGAAAAAGGGGCAAAACTTGACTATGGCAACCCTGTATTGATAGCCACCATTAATCTTTGCTACCGTTAGTCTATATGTTTTACACAAAGAGATTTATTGTAATGTAGATGCGTGTTAAAACTGATCTACAGTATCATTATAAATGTTTAAGTATGCACCAATACCATATTGGCTTTTAAACACAGCATCCATGTCAGTCATGGGGATACCAGTAGCTATGAGTTGTGAAGAAATTTCAGACATTTTTGCATGTGTGCATACTTGCCAGTAGACAGAACGCTGGTATAGCAGTATATAACTTCGGAGGAGTGTTTATTAGTACTGTGCAATGTTTTCCCTCACCATGTCACATACCAACATTTATGGGTCTTTAGCTAGGTAAAAGAAGCTAGTTCTGTTTTCCAGTGTAGACATCATGGCAGAGACTGTGAAGTGACCGAAGAAGACGTTGGAGACCTTAAGAAAGAGAAAAAAAAAAAAAGAGGGTGCCTAAGCAGGAGACCAGACAAGAGTGAATCTCAGACTGGCTTTTTCAGTCTTATATCTAATGAGGTGTGTGTGTGTGTGTGTGTGTGTGTGTGTGTGTGTGTGTGTGTGTGTGTGTGTGTGTGTGTGTGTGTGTGTGTGTGTGTGTACACAGAGGTGTGAAATGTTATTTTCTACCAGTCTAGTCGTGTTCTGTTAGTGGAGAATGTGAAAAATGTTTTACTGTTGTGTCTGATAGGCTTTTAATTGTATGACTGACTCAGTCTCACAAGCATGCATAAGGCACCTGTTTGATTGCTCCAGTGCTCTCGAGTTCTTTGTTCTTTGTTCTGTATTTACCTTTGATGTTAGGTGAACATATGTGTGAAGTGGGCTTTGTAGTTGGCAGCAGCTGCTCGTCTTACCTCAGTACATTTGTTTGGGTAGTTTTGCTTTGAGTTTGCATACTTGAAGGTGCACCTTTAGTTGCACTTTGTGTTTTAGGAAACATTTAGAAATATGGCAACGCTTTATATTAAGTATTGACTAACTTTACATGAAGAAAGGCATTAGTTAACAAAGTAATCCACTAACAAAGTTTACAACACTAATATACTAATATTAATAAGGAAATATGAAACAGCTGTTGAATGTTTACTTAATGTTAGTTAACTATTGTTGGTGTAATACTTAACTTTTGAGAGTTAATTAACTAATTACTTCATGTTAGTTAGTCAATACTCAGTGTTAGCAGAAATATTAAAGATTTTTCAAAAAAAGTGTCAATGCATAAGAGGTGAGGTTGCTTAATACCTAGATAAACACAGCATCATAAAACTAAAAACTTTATTTATTTATTTATTTTTAATTAGTGTGGAAGATGGTGTGTACAGATAAAGCCCAATCCTCAGGTAGAATCAGCTTTACTGTGTAGCTCTCCCCTGTAGGACAACCCTTTAAGTTCCACGCTGTTGTGATTTATTCACTAGGGATGTGCATTACAACTAATTTTGATATTTAAGGATCCTTTTTTCCAGTTTTATGAACAGATGTCTGCTTTACTGCTAAGAAGGCAGAAAAATGTATCTATGCCTCCACGGGAAATTGCTCATGTTAAGACGTGTGTTTAGTATGCATGCAAATATGAGCAAAACGTTCACATTTTGCAGGTCCGGGAGGTCCTTAAGGAGAAATTTATAAAGTGATCAAGAGACAAAAGCAGAGAAGATTTTTTTTTTTTTCAACAATGTCTCCACATCGTACATCTCGCATGGTTTGTTGTGCATTGGGGCTTTACTATCTCCTTGTGTATTGGGGTTTTTTATGGCTTAAATTATTCCCAGAGCTTGTCAAGGAGCTCCTTTTGTCCCATATCTGCTACAGTTTGTTTAGCATCCATTTGATGCCTTTGCCACTTTGCATTTTTTCCGCCTCCTTATTTTGGTTTCATATTTCCATTTTTCCGTTTCCTCACAGAGGTGAGGGTTTGTTCCCAATGGCTTTGCATAGGGCACAACAAAGAGACACACTTGCTGGCACAGACGTTTGACTGACACAAACTGAAACTGCAGTCACAAACTTTGATACACTATATGTCCAGACGTATCTAGATCTTCTAATTGGTGAACTGAGCTGCTATAAGGTGGATCCTTGGCTGACACAGGTGTTCAGTTGTGTGCCCACATACGCACCTTGTGAGATCTCCATAGAAAAGTAATAGTAGTTACTGATTTCGACTTAGTGATTTGTCAGTCATTTGTTTTTACGCATTATTAACGTTTCCTAGCCTTTTGAAAACAATCAGGAAATGCACTTCAGTGTTCCAAATAGTGTTACTGTAGCCTTTTTGTGAAGCTAAACCATGGGTATTAGGTAGCTGAAAGAGGGAGGGGAGGAGAAGGGAGAGGGGTGGTGCTTAACAGTATCGGCGCCATTATAAGCAGAGGCAGATAAACTGTGACTTGTTACAGCAGCACATATCCTACAAGAGGCTTCTGTTGTTTGACACATGGGGTGCAGGAGACTGGAAGTGAACAGATAGTGAATATAGAACTGAAGATAAAACTGCCTTTATCTTAAAAACTTAAGAACGACCAGGAGATAATAAAGAGAAAGAACAGGCTGAGAGAATATTCCTGGACATTACACCATTAAGTTTGCACTGGGAAACCCAGTAGGCTTTGTATTCTTAACTAAAGCATTACGCTGCAATCCTTTAATCATGCACATGAAAATAACTAAGTGTAACCGATTCTGTCTGGTGGCTACACTCGTGGACAGTGCTGTGTTCACCCAGCCTGAGACTCAGGTAAGACTGCTTAAAAAAAAAAAAATGAAAAAAAAGTGAGGAGAATTATTTTTCTTTTATGATCTTTATGTGAACATCCATGTAGATTTCTAACCTGTATTTTCTGCTGTTCATGGAGGAAGGTGAAAATGGTTTGAAAAAGTCTTTCTGTGTTGACAAACCTTTTTCGCATTGAATGAACTTTCACATGATGCCAAGGTTTTATACCAAAGACGGTTTTCTTCATGTTTTTCTTTAAAGCAAAGAACCACTTTCAGAAGATAACCTTTTGTAAACTTGCAGTTGTAACTTGCTTATTTTTTGCCTTGTTCTCTTCTTCAGGAGCAGTTTGAGGCACTGTTTCAGCAGTTTGATGCCGGCGCCTCTTTCCAGTTCTTCAAAAGCTTCCGGCGTGTCCGTATCAACTTTACTGATGCGCTGGCTGCTGCAGAGGCCAGAGTAAAGCTCCACAAGAGTGATTTCAATGGCAAAGAGATGCGCCTCTATTTTGCCCAGGTAAGCATACAGGCAAAGGGCTGTATGTAAATCCACAAAGAGATGGTTAGTTTAAATTTTTTTTTATTTATGTTAAAAATAGCACACACCATTATATTGTTTATGACAACACCTTTAGTTGTTTCATTTGTTAAGAAAATATGAGGTTTGATAAGTTATGACTATGACGAGCTAAAATAGGGAAAACGTTATGGGGACAAAACTTACCCCTTCTACCCAAAGCATATTCAAAATGTAGTTCTGTGTTTTTTGGGGGGGGGGTTTGGGTCCCATACTTTAGATTGTCCCATAGACATGACCATCATTACAGTAAAGGTTAAATGGTCCGTGGAAAGATACATGAGCGAGAGCGAGTGATGATTTTTCTTTCAGTGGAGAGCCTCAAATGGTTGTTCATTTCTCATTCGGATACTGGAGTGTTACACATAGCAGTGTGAGTCATGAGAGCTTGGCTATAGACAACACAACAGATGACAGAAACTGAATATTGGCCCTGTGTTCTGTTTTTCTGTGTGGTACATCTGAATTTAGCTTAAAGGAAACGTTCACAGAAAAATCCAACAGTTGAATTGTTTCCCCAAAATGTAGTCGAATGGATGACCAAGATTTGTTTTGTGTCCAAAGTATAGTGACAGCAATGATATTAAACGTTAGGTTTTAGGTTTCAGAAAACAAATAAAGCTATAATAAACATTTTGTAAATGTGTCTTGGCCACATCTGGTTTTTCAATGGATTATTCTTTCAACTAGCATGTCCCCACTTTGCACACAATTTAGAGATTGTTTTTGCCACATTGGCAGAAATCCTATTTAGCCTAATGAGAAAAGCATTAATCAACATTACATTATGTCTGTCTGTCTGTCTGTCTGTCTGTCTGTCTGTCTGTCTGTCTGTCTGTCTGTCTGTCTGTCTCTGTCTGTCTGTCTGTCTCTGTGTGTGTAATTGTGCTAAAGTTAGCAAGGTGTCAGATTCATTGTTGTTATTTCCAACCTTTTAATCTTATGTAGCAGCTCTAAAGAAAGATTTGAGCCTACCATGTGATTAATTTACATATTTTGATGGAGGAGTCATATTCTAAAACTACTCATTGGTTGCCTGGGATTTTGCCAATGTTCTGTATAGCCTGCTTTCACAACAGGAGCTTTGACACATTTGTAGGTGGAGCATATGTAGGTCATTTCATACGTTGTTGTTTTTTTCTTCTTCTTCTATCATCAATCCGGATCTTTTCTGCCTCACTTCCTGTCATCAGTCTGTGCATATAGGCAGTCCTCGACTAGAGCCCCCAAAGCCGGAGAAGCAGTTCCTCATCTCTCCACCTGCCTCGCCTCCAGTGGGCTGGGAGCAATCTCAGGACGCTACGCCCGTCATTAATTATGACCTGCTGTGTGCTGTCTCCAAACTTGGCCCAGGTACAACCTAAGACTGCTGCTATTACTATGTGGTTGCTACAGTGGAATTTAGAATTGTATAATTTATTTTGAGAGTCTTGCCACACCTACATTTGTTTCACAAAGAAATAATATCTACGCTATGTTCTTTAATTTCAGTTGTACTTGCATAGCACATTTAACAACTAACACTGCAGAGAAGCAGCTTTGCAGGACTCCGGGTTTAGACCTCTAATGAGCAATGAGCTCTAAGTGTAATTTCGGTCCATCTGTTGTCATGCACAGTTCCTCAGCTATTCTCATTATGTGTGTTACTTGGCCATTCTCAATGGAATATCAACACTGGTGGTAGATAGTTGTCCACTCCCCATCAAGTAATATGAATAATATTATCCATTTCAGGTGAGCAGTACGAGTTGCATACTGGAACCACCACCACTCCCAGTGTAATAGTCCATGTGTGTGAGGATGACAGCTCAGGTGGTGAAGAAGAAACTGAGGGAGGGAAGCGTGCCCGTCCCAAAATCATCCAGACCCGCCGCCCAGATTATGCTCCCTCCGTCAAGCAGTGAAAGGGGAAGTCTAGGACATTTCATCTAGGTGACCGTCCTGGCAAGCTCCAGGAGACACAGTCATGCAGTTTGTCCTCCCTACTGCTGGGGGCAGCAAGTGTTAAGCGCCTCTTCCTGATAGGGAGTTGCCCATCCTCATCATCTCATATGGGTTTGAATTCATACTGGTTAAATACGGTGGAACCAGAGGTTTAGAGGTCTGACTGTTTTTATTTCATTTAACAAATGTTTCTTGGGTTGTACTTAAACAAAGAAGTGACATTTGGGGTGTGCTAGGCTGTTTTTATTTCTTTTCCACTTGAATTGAAAGAGTTTTTGTCTAGCACAGAACGTGTTGTTGTCTGGATGTTGACTGTACACTGTCAGGGGCCGCTGATGTAGGCCTCGTAATTGTCATTAACTTTGTAGCCTGTTGTCTCTGTCTGTGTTGACTCTTGTCTGCAAAATTGTTGTTAATGTCTCCTCTAAATATTATGCACTTTAAGAATAGAGCCTTATAATGTGGTACACCTAACATTATTAAGTATTTGTCGCAGGATATCGACTGTGTTATCTGCATTGCTCTGTTGTGCTTTTTTGTGTGTAGAGGTTAGATTCGCCATCACCACTGTCAGGATAAAAATGTACAATGGGTCCTGTGATTTTCAGCAAAATTGGCATACTGTATATACAGTATTTGTTGTATTTGAATGTAGCCCATATTTGTTGAATACACTGCAGGATTTATCTTGAATGAAGTAATCTCATTCTTAGGACGCAGGAATATGAGCTAGAGTGAACATTAGCCTACTGTTAATAAAACAGGATTGACCGAACTGGTGCCAGCCCGTTACTTATTTTTCTTTATTATTTGTCTCTTGCTTGCTAATTGTTTAGACTACCACAATGTGTGCATTCCAGCAAATCATGTGCTACACGATGGCAGTGCCTAGTATACATCATGCCAACCAGTATTTCTGCTATCAGTTAGTGTTTATTAAAGTTCTGAAGTGTGCAAACCAAGTCACTCTAGCTTTAAATAGCTTATTCATCTTTATTACACAGTCGATTTAAGGATTTGTTGGTAAGTAACTGGGTATCCCTTGGACTAAAAGGGCTATGGGGGCCAGGGGAGAATGCCTAGAAGCTTGCAAACAAATCAGTCACAACCATTTTGAAGTCAAAGGCCAGTGTCCACCAACAAAGATCATGAACATGTGGCACTTGTGGGGTCTGGACTGTTTAGGAAAAGATCACTGCAGAATCCCTGTTAGAGCAAACCCAGTTTCCTTTTGCATCATGAAGATGGAAGGATCATAGTTTGGCACAGCATGGGTGCATGAAGCCATCCTGTCATCAGCAGTATATGTCAGTGGTGGAAGAGTGATGTCATGTGAAATGTTTTCCTGGCACACATTAGGGTCTCTGTTAGCCACTGAAGAATGTTGGGACATATATATCTGAACATCACTGCTAACTCGTTTACTCCTTTCAAGTGTATACAGCCCACAGATCTTAACCCTACCTACCATTTTAGGATGTTTTAGTCAGAAATGCTCTGCTTAATGCAGGTCTCCACCATCATTCATTTTGTAGTATGGGCACAATGCAGTCAGTATCTTGCAAAACCCATGCATAGTCAAATTCATAATGCTTTGAAAGCCAAATGAAACACAGGCTGGTTTGTTTTATTGGCAGTGTTCCAAACTTTGACTGACTATGATCAGTTCACTTCTATCATGTATGTTGCTAAGGCCCTAATACACATGACGATCTACTCTAAAAGACTATAAATAAAAAAAAACATTAATTCTAAATAAAAAGATCCCAGAAACCAAGCAATTTTCACACTAGCACTTTATAGTAGCATTTAATCTTATAATAAAACCAGCCAATAAAACCATATTATGTATAATGGGTGGTTTTGGTCGGTTCTGTAAATCACTCTGGATAAGAGCGTCTGCTAAATGCCTTAAATGTAAATGTAAAACATGTATCGGCAGCAGTGGTAACTGAGATGATTAGGTGCTGTAGCTGTCATCTATCCACTCTACAGAGCATTGTTAGCATAGCCACCATCTATTAAGTCAAGTCATGATTGAGTGTCCAGGAATTTTATAGGGCTGAGGAGGCAGCCGCAGGTTTTAAAGAGTCACCAACTCTCCAAAACAGTTTGCCAAAAAAATGGATTGTAATAGTGTTAAACTATACTATTATATCTTTACAAATGAGCTGGAACCAGGATGCACACTCGCAATGTTAAAATACATTCATTTCTAAATTTACTTCACTCCTCAAATGTCTGGGTCCTTTCTTCCCATTTGAAAATAATTGCTATACACACACACACACATATCTATATATATATATATATATATATAGATAGATAGATGCCTTTGTGGATCTTGTTCATCTACAGGGCCCCTGAGTTCAGCTGTTTCCAACTGCCTTGTCCATGGCTGATATCATAAATGATAAAGGATTGTAATGTTGTAAAGATTTAAATGTACACCAAACTTTGGTTTTACCTTGTGTAATTATTTTCTCTACTCTTAATACAAAGTATTGTGCTACCTGCTCCAACACATCTATTCTAATGGAATTGATAATTACATGTTTAATTAAATCTAAAAAGGTAAAATCAATGGAGTACAATGATGTACAATGGTACGCCAGTGCTTGGGGTGACAATGACCTATCACAAAACAACACAGTCTGCATCTTGTTGCCATCTAGTGGTGAAAATGTGTTTTATTAAGAGACCTGATAGTTTAACGTTGTAGTGCCCAAGCTAAGATGCTGCTTCAGCATCTATGTAAGTATGTGGTGTATGTACATAAAAGAGAACAGAGAATGTGCTAAAGAGCAGAGCCTGGTGGAATTCTTTATTCTAGTAACATTTCACAGCAGGCTAAGTTCAGGTTGACAAATACAAATTTAGTTTGCCTTGGCTATAGTACATGTCTGTTTGTATTGTTTTTAAAAATATTTCTAGGTACCATGTTGTCTCTCTTTGTGACATGCAATTGTTCATTAGGAACTCAGTGTTATTTGAGACCCTGAAGACAAAAATGTAGGTATATGTAAAAATAATTATAAAAACTGAACACTGGAAAGTAATAACCTGTTCCAACAGTACAAAAATGTTTTATTTATAAAGTCCATCTGTTAAATAGTATTAAATAAGATGCTAAAAATAAGCAGCTAAATGATACAGTCCAATCCGCAGAATCTTCTGAACCTTTTGCACAACCGTGTGTGCAAGTAAAGCATGGCATCAAAGGTAGGTGTAGATCTCTGGGGGGGCAGGGAGATAAAAAGCTTGTTAGTGACAGTACCAAAAGCATTTTAAAATTAATTTTACATTTTTAAATGACTAAACGTTCAAAGACTTTTATTATTATTTTGTTTAAATGGAGAAATGTGAATTAAGGAAGCTTAACCTTATACACAGACAGGCCTACTTGTAACTCCACAACCACTTAACTATTTAGGTACACTTTATTGTACTCTGTTTGCCCCCTTTTATTTTACTCTTCAATGATCAGGACCCCCACATAGCAGGTATTATTTGGGTGGTGGATCATTCTCAGCACTGCAGTGACCCTGATGTGGTGGTGGTGGTGGTTTCTTAGTATGCGTTGGACAGGTGTGAGTGGATCAGACACAGGAGTTTTCATACACCTCAGTGTCACAGCTAGAGTAAGAATAGTTCACCAACCAAAAGTATTCAGTCAATGTCTGGTGGGCAGTTTTCTGTGACTAGACAATGACCAACACAAACTGTGAAACAGATATACCATCATCTCTGATGATCTGCAGAGTGGACCACAAGGTAGAAGTGTCTAATAGAGAGAACAGTATTTAAAACGCTGCTTTGTCTGATCCATTTGTACCAGGGCAACACACATTGAGACTGCGCTGCTAAAAATAATACACCAAATGTCTGTTTTATGGTACTGTGGGGGTCCGGACCACTAAAGAACAAGGTAAAAAGCCGCTAACAATGTATGCAGAGAAGCAGGTGGACTACAGTCTGTAATTGTAGATCTACAAACATGCACACGTAATGTTGTTTAATAATAGAGACACTTTTAGTTCATTCAAATTTAAAGTTAATTCACTTCATAAATGACTAGCTTACCATGTGACTGTTTTCTCTAATGCACCCTGGCATTCAGTCATCCTTCTTTTTGTTAATGAGTTCCTGGGTTTCCTGAGCGAGCTTCCTCTTCATCTCCATTTGCTGTTTAAGGGCTGCTTCTGCTCTCCTCTGCTGATATAGTTTAGCTCCAGCAAAGGCCAGACACAACAGCAGGGTCTTAGCTGCCAGAATGTAGAAGAGTAGTGGGACATTGTCCAAAGCCTACAACAAAAATATCAAAATCAGTTAAAAGAAATAGCGGTAGAATTCTAGCACAGGAAAAGTCCCCTCTGGAAATGTCTAGAACACCTGGCATAATCTGACATGGGTGGGGGTCGCTACTTTAGACAGCTGACCAACTGTATGTATATGTACCAGTTCCTCAATCAATGATTAATACTCAGCTAAGCAAGCGGTAACGCAGTCCTGCCGGGAAACGCAGAAACTTGGGCTAAAATGATAGAACAACCTCTATCTGTACTCAAAAGTAATAAACTCTCGTATGCCTACACATCTCTGCTGATTCTCGGAGCCCGTCTAGAAATGTCCAGAACAGCTGAGCCCAATCTGAAGAGGGGGCAGGGCAGTCAGCAGAGACAGCGCAGTAGCTGTTTATACATGTGTAATATCTGCTGTCCAGCGAGTCTTCCTTTCCAGTGTACTGTTATATTAGTGCTTATTCAGACACGAAGGCTATGCTGACTTTAACTGTATATCTCGTTTTGTGTGAAATATCAGAGATATTTAAATACATGATAACAGATATACATACATTCAAAACGCTTCAGAGACCGAAACTGCCTGGACTGAAGTGGAAGAAGGTTTTTAGGGAGGAACACAAAAGTTCACCATATTCGTACATGATAATAAAATAACAAGATAAGAAAAAAAAGCTTCTTACCCGCCAGTTAATCATATTTGTTGCTCCGTTTTATCACCTGTTCAGCACTGATCGATCCAGCACGTTCACATTAGTTCAGAAAACCATTCTTAAAATAGGCTAAGAAGGCGGAGCCAATCTACGATTAACCAATGAGGAATAACATCCAGAGCACAGTGTCAAGTTAGGCCAATCACAGCTCCCACTGGTTGGATAAGTCCATACCACTTCCTGCAGATCGGTGAAGAATCGCTGATCAGCAAATCATAAGTACAGGCAAATGTAACTTCCGGTACGGTACGCTATGATATGTATATCGCACTGCGGTAGATATGGCTTATTAGACTTTACTTAAAGGGACACAGACTTCTTAGGGCTATGACAGATTTTGCACGGAATGTCTACTTTGAGAAATATATAAACCTTAAAACTCTGTATACGAATCTGTAAAAACGCGTCTTACAGATTTTGACAACAAAAAAACAGTTTGGTTGCCTGTCCAGGAAAAAAAATATTAATTCCTGGACACAAAATCCCCAGCCATAGATACTTTGTTGGTACATAATTGTTATATCGTTTTTTCTCCTCCCAGTAATAGGACAGTTAATTAACTTATCATTAGCTGTTTTCAGCAGAGTAAAGGTTGATCAGGGCTAACCTCTACAGTACAGAAACCAGTACAGTAGGTTCGGGGCTCACAGTTTGTAGTTCTTGTGTTCTATGTGTCCAGCCATTGCAGTATTACAGACCAAGCCCTTGGCTAAAAATGATTTTCCATACAGATGCTCCAGTTCACACTATGATTATGTCTAAAAACAGGTGTGCTTTAAAGTGCGTTTTATTGTACTCTGTGTTGCTAAGATGCTAATTTCTGTGAGTTTTTCCTCCTTTCTTTGTGTTTGCATTTTTCTAGCCTTATAAATAACGCAAAAAGTGTGTTAACCACCAGGGGGAGTGAGAACCCTGTTGTTGATGCTAAGGGGTGGAGCTGTGAGCATGAGTGTACAGTAGTGGGTAAATTTTTTATTTTTATTTTATTTATTTATTTATTTGCTTTTAAAAAATATATTAATGTCAAATGATATGCGACATCAAACCAAGACGGAGTACGAAAAAAGGTGCACAATTTTTGTTTTTTGGTTTTTTTTTGGATATGG
This sequence comes from Prochilodus magdalenae, assembly GCA_024036415.1. Classification (NCBI taxonomy): domain Eukaryota; kingdom Metazoa; phylum Chordata; class Actinopteri; order Characiformes; family Prochilodontidae; genus Prochilodus; species Prochilodus magdalenae. Next base: position 163,388 of record JAMWET010001294.1, read on the forward strand.
CCTACTCATCATTTTGTGACACATAAGACCACCCTTAAGGACATTTTAGCAAACCAACATGGTAACATTCCACCTACATTATTAACACAGTATTTTACTAGTAACAAGAAATCCATTGATTAATTAACTGATGGTGACAAAAGCTAAGCGTTCTATAATGTTTCTGAAAGTTCCTATGTGTCCACTCAGGCAGGAATGCGTTTCCCTCAAAAAAAATCTCTTGGGGTTTTGTCAACATGGCATCTGAGAAAAGTCTACGCCATAAAAATGCTTAAGAAACAGAGTCACTGCTTGACTGAAATTCAGAGGAACAAAGGGCAGCAAGGGTCACACAAGTCAGCTCAGCTGCCACTTCTTGTGGTGCTTGCTCAGCTGCATTATCAATGCAATGAAAACCTCAGTTTAGAAATCAGGGTCGTTTGAAGGTTGTGGAATGTATACATCAACAGTTGTGACTGAACATCTAAAAATAAATTAAGACACACTCTTAGTCCTTCCAAAAATGCAAGTGCCTAGGTAGCCTAGGTAGACAGCAAGTGATCACAGACATGGCCCTAAATCTGCGTTCTACAATATGCATTACATAATTACTTCGAATTAGTGGGCTGTGACAAACACGGCTAGATTTGATTCAATAGATTTGCAACAAAGCCAGCGATTGAATGTTTTAATAAATAAATAAATAAATAAATAAATAAATAAATAAGGGACTTTTACTGGACCAACTTTACTGTATAGGAGAGCAACACAACATTGTGCTCATTTAAGTTTTTTTTTTGCAGTTTTATGTAATATACATTCCTAAGAGAAGAAAAACGTTCCCTTTTCTTCAGTACAGTGCCACAGAAATCTTTAGAATTATTTCTACATAAAGTGTTAAAACAAAAAATCTATAAAAAATTATCATTTTGATTACCGGCATGAAATAACTATAATGGATAGTTTGACGAATAGTTAAAGGAACTTTTTTGCCTTTTGACTATATGCAGCTATGGAGAGCCTTTAAAAGTATATGAAACTTACATGAAGTGTAAAGACATAATGCTATTCTGAACCTTTATTAAGAGGAAGTATTGTACAAGAATACAAGGACAAGTTTGAAAACAGCTGAAGATCACTGTACCTAGCTGTTATAGCTCTATTGTGAACCTAATTTAATCTGTCTCCACTTATGACAGGGGTCAAGCTGCTTTGCAGCACAGTAGAAGTCAGTGCGAGCCCCATCTGAACAAACACAGACAGAGAAGTGAGGTGCGTGTGGAATGTCACGCCTTCTCGGCAGGCTGACCCTCCCTGCTCCCCTTGCTCCACAGGCCTCCTCTCCCAACTGGGAGACCAAACGCTCAGCCTGCTGGGTGAAACAACACTGGATTCTGGGAAACTGGGGCCTTTTTTGGACCCTTCATAGAACAACACCAGCAAGCTTGTGCAGCTGACTAGTCGTGTTTGTCAAAGAGAGCAGTGGGGGGACGGGAGTTTGGAGAACTGTGCTAGTTTTGCAGTGACTATGAGGAGAGATCCTGTATGTTACATTGCCAGACAGGCTCAGATGCTGGTGGCAAATAAAACATTACACATCTTAGAGAAGAGTCTAAATAACATCTTGAATTGCTTTTTACTGTTAATGGTGAAAATCTAGGTCATAAGTTTACTGATGATCATGCAGTCTTAAAAATAAAAGCTCTGCACTTAGACATAGAAAAAGCTTTAATTAGTATGGAACCTTTTGTCACTGTCCAATGAAAAACGTTTATTTGCATTTTTGTTAAGTTTCACCTTTATGTATGATTTGAACACAGCAGGTGCTGTTTACACTGTGTGTAAAATTTCATAATGAATGGACCAACTGAAACGGTCCAAAACCATGTCAAAAACACTGGTTCTATTGACATACATTAATATTACATTAGGTTTTTTGCCCTCTCGTGTGAAGTTGCCATTTTGGAGATACTTGTTTGTCTTTGGACAGCGACAATATATGATACATTTTATTATTGCGATACACAATGCTTCATCAGTGGTCATAACTGCAAATTTCTTCTAACAAGAGAGCGTAATTAGTTCTGTTTAGATGGTTTTATTTTTGTGCCCAATGTAAAATGTTGAATAAAAGACCTTGTGCTCTGAGATTATGATGACTGCTAAAATAAGGTGTATTTAGTGTATATGTGTATTGTACAAATGCCCTACTTGTATGGCATCTCTGCAAATAACCTGTTTTGTACCATCCATTTTAGGAATGTAGTAAAGTAAGATATATAATATATGTAGGGTAAATATGAAAATCACACGATACTGTTTCTAAGGGGTTTTGACACTAATGCTCCTAGTAACTGCTTGCTGTTCCTACTTCCTACTCATTGGCTTTAAATTGATCAGATGTGGGTAACGATTTTGACCGATTCTTTTTGAAATTATACTTTCAAAAAGAATAGATAGTTATGTTTTCTACACCCATCCATCATTTAAATCGCATATCTTCTTGGGTCATAGGGGGTTCTGGAGCCTATAGTAGTCCTGAGCAGAAGGCAGGAAACATCCAGGATAGGCTGCAGATACAGATACACTCATCCGCACCTAGGGGGAATGTAATAACTCCAACTTGCCTGGCTGCACGACTTTGGACTATGGAAACCCATGCAGCCACAGGGAGAACATGAACACAGAACTGCACACAGGAAGGAGCCTGTTCATCCAGCTGAGGAATTGAACCCAGGTCCTCCTTGCTGTGAGGTGACAGCTAGTGATGGGGAATTGACTCCAAAAGGGTTGATTCTTTGATTTCAGCCAGTCTTGTCATTCAAGTTGAGGTTGACGCATGCCCAAAGACTCTGTCGTGTTTTTTAACTGTAATCAACTTGAAGACAGTTGAGTGTAAGCGTGTAAAGAGTGAGAGTTTAATTACCAGCTTTAAACAAGGCCAGTGTCCCTCACCACCTGCTGTAGCACTAAATCTGCTTTCTATACACCTGGAACCTCAGCTTTTTATTTTCTTGATGATTTAGGATGCAGTTATTAGAAATGGTACAAGGAATTTAAACTAAAAACAAACAATGCTTTTCACCAGAATACATAGGACATATGTGAAATTAGAGTCTTTTTAAATTTCTATTCCAACTTAAATACCACCAAACTTGTAGTCTGGCACTGGTGCCCCAATAAGGCCAACAAGGCTGTCGAATATTACACTGGCAAATATGAAGCCACTTAAGGCCCTTAAAAAGAGCAACTAAACTACATCCGTCTCAGTGTGTGAAATATGCTGACACACTCAAAAGTGGCTAACTTTTAGGATGGTATAATATGTATCCCATTATCCCCTGCTCTGTCTGGGTTAAAATGAAATGGAGTCAGGAAGTCAGTTCCATTCCAGTCAAAAGTCAGAGTCATGTCTTGGACTCAAAGTGTCCAGGCCTTAAATCAGTTTTGCCTCTGCTCAGCAGCAGCCCTTTTTGTTGCCAATTCCTAATGCAGTCACTTAGTCTTCTTCCAACCATATACCAGAAAGGTATATGTCTAGACTATTAAGTATGCTGTGTCCACCATCCTGAGACCATACTTCAGCTCTAAAAGGTAAGATTGTGAAGGGATTCTCAAAGATCTTTGTTCTTTTCAAACTACTCTGACCTGAATCTGTCATAAGCCCCTCAAGACTGTAGCAGCTTGTTCAATAAGCTGTCTGTGTTACTGTGTAATAGCTCCCTGGTATTTCCAGGAAGGATTTCCAGGAGTTTTTTCAATGTTCGGATGTTGATTTCAGTGTTACAGGGATCACAAGAAATTCACATTTACCTATAGTGTGTTGGTGTAAAACATGGTAGTACAGTAGTACAGAACAGAAAGCATTAGAGCTTTTTCATTTCAATGGAATTTTGTTCCTAGACCCTCCTACCTTTGCTTCACAGAGAGTGTTGTTGGGTATCAACTTGTATGTCAATGATATAAGTCATGACATTCATGTGACTGTAAAAAATTATCCGTTAACAATGTTGATTGGTTAATGGTACAATCATGACAATAGCCAAGCTTACAAGAACCATGCCCAGTGTTCATGCATAAGTAGTGACATAAATCTAGAAGACAAGTTCTAAAAGTTATTAAGTTATAATTTATAAGTGCATTCCTGATGTTTGAAATGCCCTCGGAAACCGGAAACTTTTTATGCTGTCCAGTAGTGCTAGCAAGGCACTTTTTAAAATGCTAAACCCAGTAAAAGGATTGGAAAGGACAATTTTACACCACGGCAGACATAAGAATGTGAATCTGTGTCTGTGAATTTCAATATATTGTTTGACATTTATGCAGTTGATGTGGCACAGATGACACCACTACCTGCCAGTAAGCTTGGTTGGTGTAGCTCAGCGGATAACACCCCTACCTGCCAGGGAGTCAGCACTACATATGGGAAACAGGGGTTTAAATACTGGTTTGGGTGACTATGCTGTACTACACCAATAAAAGTCCTTGGGCATGACTCTTAACACCACATTTGCCTAGCTGTAATATGATTAACCTTGTAAGTTGCTCTGGATAAGAGCGTCAGCTAAATGCCATAAATGTAAATGTAAGCTACCACCTCATGTTGAAGACTGGGGTTTGATTCCTAGTCTTGATGACTATGCTGCACTCAGAGCCCTTGGGCAAGACTCCTTACACTACATTGGCCTATCCCTAATATGATTAAACTTGTAAGTTGCTCTGGATAAGAGTGCCAGCTAGATGTGTAAGAAATGCAAAAATGTCTAGCATTAAAATCTTAAATTTAGTGTATGCAAAATTCTCTCATCCAGCCTGTGTAATTGTAAATGGACAAACAGGACAGGACAAAAGTCACTAACTCATTTTAATACAAGAACAGTAAGCTGAAAGTCTTGGAAAAAAACTTATACTTCCATAATCTGGAACAGAAGTAGCTCCTGTCTATGGCATTATTAAGGATTTTTTAAAGAATATTCCAGTCCATGCAACCTGTTTGTTTTCAGGGACAAAAATGCCACTTGAAGCTTACAGAATAAAAATGTGGCCGCAGTTATTAGAAACTAAATAAAAGCTCAGTGGACTGCAGTGATTAGGAATAGTGTTCTATCAGGGTAGATTTTTATCAGATTTCACTGTAGAACCCCCATGCATGGTAATTCAGGAGCACATACCATAGGTTATTGCTTGTTTACATCCTCACACTCCACTCCACTATACTGCACTTCAGTCATTTAGTAAGTTTATATGCTGGTCTAGACCCAGAATTCCAAAATGCAAATCAAAATTGAACGGTTTACTATTCATACCAATACTAGCCTCAGATGATGAAAGGGCACATATTATGGCCCAGAGTTCATGAGTACTCATTTGTGTTATTCAGTTTTAGACCTTAAATCTTTTCATAATATTATGCACCACACCGGGGTAAAATGCCCATATCAGCACCCAAAGGGGAACATGAACTGTTGAATATTTGCTAATGCATTTTTTGGCAAAGTGACGAGTTTCTATCCATCTATGCTCATTAAGCCTAGGCTTTTTGTCTGGGTGCTCCTTTAACACATTTTAAAGGTGTTTTATGAACATTTCACAATGTCCTTAGACAAAAAACAGATCCATGCCAACTTTTGGAACATGGTGCAGTCATCACTTTCAGGATAAGCATATATTCACAAAAAAATTGATTACAAAATTAGATTAATCACGTCTTTATGTTTTATCACTGTTTTATTTACATTTCATCTACTGTTCCAGCATTTTGAAAATTACATTTGTGTATTTGTATGTGCAGTTTCACAGCTATTGGTAACGGTCTAAGTACTCTGTGGGAGGGATTTTAATTCCAGGATCTTCCACAGATGTTTGAAAACATTCATTAAATTAGTTAATTAAAATGTCAGTAGACCCTTCAATGTTTATTTTTTAGATTAAATGCTAGCTAGTTTCTGATTAGTACTGTTACATTTATTTCTGAAAATACATAAACGCATGAAAGAAATATCACCAGAAAGAATCAGGCTGCACAGTGTGTTAAGAACTGGCAAAATCATCTCCATTGTGTTTTTATTTTACCATAATTGTCAACAATTCGATTTGGTTTAGTCTGTTCTCTTTATGTTTACCACCACTTAAAATTCGTTACTTGGTACACATGATATGGTAACTGTAAGCTATCCATCCATGTTTACAAAAATTCAGATTGTGTCTACATGTAAGTGCAATTTACAACAATGTTGTGTGTGTGAAAATATCTACATGTAGATCAGAAAATTCTTTATGTAACAATACTGTTCTGCATGGTAACATGGCATTTTAAACTGGAAACTTTCAACAAACTGAGTGCTGATAGATCAATTATTAAAAATGACCATAGTGCAGCTGATTCGATTCCAAAAGTGAGATTACTTTGATACTTACTTTTCTCCATTACACTCACTTTGACCTTCCTCTTCTTTGGTGCAACCCCAGATGTGCATCAGCACATGATGATCCAGAACATGCCACGTATATACGAGTCGATATAAAAGTATGATAGTGAGTGCTCTGAATGACGAGCAACTTTATTTTTTTAGTTTTCTTTAGTTTAGTTTTTTATATTTTTACCTGCAGGGAATCTTTTGGTCCTTTGGTTGTCACTGCTTGTGCTATATATGCATGTGAAAACCCAGTGTAAGATGTATTCAGATGATGAAGAGCTTAATTATTCAGCTTTGACAGTTTTTCTTTAGGCCACAAGCCCCTAATTAAAGTTATGGAGTGGAGTCTAATTAAAGCTGTGGAAGGCAAACCTTCCTTATATGTGTGAGTGATGCCTAGGCTCACGTGCTAGTGCACCAGATGCTACTCGACAGCCCCTTCTGCTGTAGTGGCCTCTGGTGTCGTAGCTTAATTAGTGATTGGTTATCCAAGTCATGTCCAGGAGCACCCAGAGGGCTGAGGCTATATAGTATCAGACATCATCTGACTTAAAACCACTGAATTCTTTTTAAGGTACTCACAAGAACAAAATGGATTTTAAATTAAAAGTACTTTTTGAGTGATTGATATTGACTGAAACAAGCATGTATTGATCAAACAGATTTATTTTATTGGTCTCCTCATTTCCCAAATATTTACAGGCTGGTACTAAAAGAAGAAGGGATGCTAAACAATGGCAGACATGACCCCATCCCAAGTATTATTAGATGCATCGTTACCATCTAGCTTTAAATGAGTTAATCATTTTCATGAAATGGTAAAATATCTTACTTTCGACATTTAAAATATGTTCTATGTTCTATTGTAAATAAAACATGAGTTCTATTGCATTCTGTTTTAATTTACACTATTAAAGTCCATTCTGTCCATCCATCAAACCAAAGCTGCGAAAAACAGCTTTTTTGGAATTGCGTTTGTATATTAAGCTCTTTTAAAAATCATTGTTCAAGGATGGCTCTGTTATATGGTACTGGCCCTTTAAGAGAGAACAGCTAGAGGACAGGATAATAACATAACAGCATAAAAGAGCCACTTCAGCACAACACAGCATGACTGTCATCAGTCACCACATGCTCCATTTCTAATAATCCCCGCCTCCTGCTCTGCTATAAAGGTCAGCTGGAAAAAAAAACACTACAACAATAGGTTTATTGTGAAGTGTGTTGACTTTAATTTGCTTACCGTGTCAGCCAGTCTGTGAAAGACACCATTAGTTTACTACATCATCTAGTCAGCAAACACCTATATATGCGCTCGTTTCATAGAAAATATTGTTAACCCTCTTAAACCTTTCAATAAGCCAATGGATCAGGCATGTGCTGCTGGCTGTTGGATTTCCTACTACACAGATGTCAGTTAGTCAAGGTGAACAGGCTTATCCTGTCCCATCAATGCCTAATGCCTAAAACAATCCTATGTGCAATACAATGCTTGATTGAGCATCAACACCAAACACCACAGATTTCACAAAGCAGGATTCCTTGATTTAGCAATATATAACTTTTCAGAATGTTGACAATATTTTTATTTAATCTAATGAGAAATTGTCTTTTAGTGTAAAAACAAGAAAAACAAAATGAAATCACTAACTTTTCTAAATGTAGAAATAATAGCAAACACACAGATACCACTGTTTTAGTACTAACTAGAAACAGACAGAGAAATCATCTGCTCTGCAAAATATCTATAGCTCAACAATTCAACTCTCAACACATTTTAAAACTGACACTTCTGTCAGACTTCATGAACAGACATGCCTTTAGCCACACGGAAAGAAGAACAATGCAATAAAAACACCCCCAAAAAATAAACATGCTACTTCCTCATTAGTTAAGCTAATGAGCCAACCACTGGATGCTGATAAGGACATGCAGTCTTCTACACAATGTATTTCATTTAAATGGGCAATGTGTCAACATGTATGTTATTTGTCTGTGAGATATTATTTTATTGTTTCTGGACATAGCTAAGACCAACAAGCTAGTCTAGTACCTAGCCTAGTCAGTGATCAGTGGCCCTATCAATGCCTTTTAAGTCACATCTTTAACATAAAATACAAAAAATATAATTCAGCGTACTTACTAGCTTATATATTTTCTCTGTCTTCTTATCATTAACAACTAAATAGTAATTCTGTATTCAAGCACTGGCACCTTGAATGATTAGCATCTGAATACGCCTGCACATCCCTAATATAATTTCACATAGCCTCTTTATATCAGTACCTTTTTCTATACAGCCAGTACTAATTCTGTTAAATCTCTAAGTTCTTCAAAAACATCTACAGCCCTTAAAATGACATATAAACACAGATCACATCATAAAGGATTGCCAGGAGCCATAACTGACTTTTTCAAACAGTTGAGGTTTGGTATACACCTTTGTCTAATTCTACACATCCACCATAGAGAACATTTTGGGTCAGTGGGGAAAGTGTTCAGGATTATCTGACTGTAACTATTTATGTTTGTCATTGTTTAAGTTTGGGGATGGTGGCCCACAAGGCCACAGATATGCTATTAGTTACTATGCGTGTATAGTGTCATGATTGCATGAATGGAACAGGCTGCAAAAAGGGAAAAGGTATAAAAGGTTATTTTTCTTTCCATTCAGTGGAACAGCTGTACATTAAGCATGCCACTATAACTGCTGCATTGCACATGAGTGATCTGAGCTTCTTGCCTCAGGCAGATGATTCAGATCACTTACAGTCAAAACCTAATTTTTTTCCCAGCATCTTACCTCACTCAGAAACTATGTTGTCACAATTTCACCCTTCTTACACTTCTTACACAATATCTAAACTTTAATCATTATTTTCAGTTTTAAAATTGTTTTAGAATGTTTAGAATTCTGTGTTTAACTCAGCCCAGTGGTTAGACTTGGTTTGTTGTTTTTGGGTTAATTGCATATTTATTCTGATTAGGAGTAATGTCTAGAATGTCCTGTAATTATAATCTGCCCTGTGTGCATGAGCAGGTACTGTTTTTGTATACATTTGTATCTCTTCAAGTAGATTTTGAATTCATAAATATATTATTATTGTTACTTTACTATAACCAATTTACTGTATTTAATGTAGTGTATACAGAACTGTACCCAAATCATAAATCACAAAAAGCCACTCCTAAGAATACTACAGGAATTGGTAGTCTACCAGAACTACTCCCATCAGATAAACTGGACTTAAAGCTTTAATTAAGCTCTACTCTTATTTCACAGGTGCTTCTGTCATATACTGTACTTCTGTATATCCTTCCACTTTAAGGCGTCAGTTTGGATTATGTGAAGCAGAAAATGTAACCAGTATCTAAGACTGAACTTTGGAAACATTTTTGCAGATTTCTTTGTTAAACTAAAAGCCCGTCCCCTGGTCCCCTGAAAACAATGGAAACTGTGAAACTGTGATAAAGACAAATGGTGGTCAAACTAAATACTGAAATATAGAATATACATATTTATATATATATGGCACAGAATATGCAAGACCTTCAGTTATAAAGCCAGAATTCGGGTAACAGCTGACACAGTACTGACATAGCTACCTGAGTCTAAAAATTATTTTGTGAAGTAATTGACACATACTACCTCTGGCTCCATAACCAGTTTTTAAGTAAACACATTGTAACAGGTTTAAATGAGCAGGTAATAGTGTTCGTTTTATAGCTGTTTCTTTTATAAATACCTTATTCTGTCAGATTTTCAGATAATCTGCTAATGCTTTTGAGATAATAAAAAACATGTTGTAGTTTTATTCTTTGTAGATGCACTAATCTGGATGAGTGAAGCCAATGTGGCAGTATTTCAGGGACCCTATATCTGCAGTTGATGATTGTTTACAGATCAGCTTGAATATCAAATTTAGCATAAGCTTTTTCATAGCTACTGAAGCTGAAAGCATTCACTTCAAAGCTTTTTGCTTAAGGCTTCATACCTTTACTTTGGCCTCAAGCACATTCATGAAATATGTTTCAAATGAGTGTAAAATGTCAGTTATGTTTGTCTTTTTGCAGCCACACTGAACCTGCAAAGCCACCACCATGACACTTCTGCTGACATGTCACTTGGAACCATGTCATAACACGTCCCGTGACCTCAGATGGTTTTTCTCATGGATCTGCAGTCCACCAAAATCTGTTTAAAACATTTTGGCAGATTATGTAAACTAATTTTATTGGACTTTAAACAGCTTTCCCCTGACCTTTTGACAAACTGTGCTTGTCTTTTTGTTATGGTGATCATCTACTGCCAAGGAAAGACAGTCCTAAAAAAAAAATCCTGCAAAATACATTCAAATATTAGTAAGGAAACTGGATGGTTTTGTTAGGAACCAGCTTTGGAAATGAGATGTGGCAGTGTGACAAACACCTTTAAAAGTTTAAAGAACATTCACATTATGTATAAGTTACTGTATATTTATCAAAGTTTATTCATAGAACTACTTAACTTAACTTACAGTTAAGTTTAAGGTCATGAAGAATATAACCTGGTATAGAGTTTACACATTTCTCCTTATGAGTTCTTTACTAAAGAAATGGCTCCATGTAGAACTATGAACACTCATGATTAAAGGATTCTTCACATCGTGGTAGAGTTCTTCAGACTGATTAAGAGTGTAATGTAGATGGTCATATGTAAAACTTTTTTGAAAAGGGTTCTATACAGCACCAAAAAGAGTTCTTTTACATAATAACAGTACCAGAAGCATTTTAATGCATTTTAATCTTTTATGGTTCAGAGTTCTGTATAGAACCATTATCTCCATTGAAAAAACCCTCGAGAATCCATCATTTTAGGTTAGTCTTAAAACAAAAGCTTGTTACATTTTGTATTTTCTGTTTCAGTTTTCTGTTCATGATCACTCTTTACTTGTTCTGAAACTTTACATCTGCACAAAACACACACACAATAATTTTATGCACATGTAATTTTTCTTCCTCAAGCTCTTTGAAAATATGAAATAAGCGTGCATTCATTATTCATCATAGCAGTTCTACCATAGAGCATGATTATTAATTTTTCATACATCATCATAAAAGCCCTTCATAATGGAAGGTGATACAGATGACTGCAGCACTGGTACAGTATTCAGTATTCAGAGTGGGAGTTCATCAAGGCTCTAGATAAACGTCTAAACAGTGTTTCCAGTGACACCCCATAGACTTGGCAAATAAAATGCACAACAATACACTTTGCAACACTGCAGCTCACTGAAATAGTGGTGATTCAAGATGTTAAATAGGACAGGCTGATAAATAATAAAATAGAATTTGAGGATGAATACAAAACTGTTTTTTGTTTTTAAAGCATTTAATGAGACCAGATTTTCTTTTTTTCTTGGCACAATAACTAAAATGTCTCCATTTAAGCATCCCAGACATTGATGGATCAAAAGCTTTGGGAATTTCCTAATTATTAAATTTGATAAATGCTGTGAGGTTAAGGGGCCTTATGTCCAAGCTCCTCTAAGACTGCATCAGCAATACACAATCGATCTCACTCATTTTGGTATTGTACATTATTGAGGAGCTGACTGATTTAGAGCCCGTAGTCTTATTAGTGTTGTCCTTTAGACTGGTTCTCCTAGTCATTTTAAAATTGTAAATCTGTTCAATTTCCAAGTCTCTCAACCTGTTCAAACCGTTTTTTAGACTGGTCAGTGTGGTTTAGGGTGCAGTATGACTTACTCTGAACTGTAAAAATGAAGAAATCTTTTATTTTTTAATTCTAGCTCTAAATGCTGTGATCGGCCATTTTAAATCTGACACTACACTTGTTGTCTTCCAAAATTTGGATCCGGCCTGGCTGATTGGCTGCATCTGTGGTAAGTAGAAACTTGTGTAAATGTAATCTTTTGCTGAGCCAAAACATATGTAAAGAAATTAATTGCATCCGGCCCATTACATAGATAGGATATAAGGGCTTCGATAGTGACAGCTGTGGAAGGTGAAAAACCCAAAGTCCTGGGGGAGACCTGTTGCCAAGGAGACCCCTTGGGTTTAAGTGAACCAAAAGTGTGAAAAATCAAATGGCGAGATCAATGCCTTCTGCTCCGCTCCTATCCTGCGGCCATTAGATGCGGAGTGCATCTGAGCAGAAGGAACTTCTGCGAGATATCCAATAAGGGGTATCCCAAGAGAATGGAGCAACAGCAGTCCCTCAGAGTGCTGAGGACATCAGATGTGTCACAGACACATATTAGGAAGTACGCTAGAAAGTGTATCACATTTGGTGCTGTCATGCACAGGGCAGAAGGCAATAGAGGCATGCCATAATAGTGGATTCATTTAATTTCTGTGGCATATATATTTGATACTTTTATATTAAAAAGTGCTTTAAAATGTTTTCTTAATACATTAGCACACTTATATTATAAAAGCACTTTTAATAAGATGTATAATATGTATCATTCCAGCACTCTGTTCTATAAGGTCCTGCCTTCTGTTTTGCATTATACTAACACTACTACTACTATTGAAAATAATACAATTACTTTATATAACAGTTATGGTAGGCAACTACTCCAAACATAGTTATTATACTGTATGTTCTGAAAGAGCTAAGAATATTTATCAAGTGTACGAGTTTATTGGTCTCACTCTTCTTCTCCCCTGGCAGTTTGTGTTTCTCTCCAAACATGTTAAGCTGTCGAATGACATTGTATTGATGCCCAATGTCCATTATTTCCATAAATAATCTATAAGGTTGACTCGTCAGACCACAATACACCCTTCCAATACAAGTGCATTAGTCGATTTTACATGAGCTTTAGTCCAGAGGAGTCAGTGATGACTTCCACTGAGCAAGGTACAGGCATTTGTGGATACAACGACACACAGTGTTTACTAATAAAGCTTTTGAAAGTATTTCTGACCCCACATGGTGATACCCATCATTTCTTATATGCAGAGGTTTCTCAAATATCCCTGAATTTTTTGAGAATATTATCTACCCTAGAAGGTGAAATACCTATGCTTGCAGGTGATCATTGAGGAACGTTGTTGGAACTGCTAAATCTTTTGCTAATGCATTTACATTGCACAAAAACCTGAACTTTGCCTCATTCTTACACATAAAGTATTAAACCTTTTACTGGATGCTTCTATTGGGGTCAAATATGGTTGCATCATCTGTATAAGATTATTTACACAATGTTTCCTAGTCTTAAATAGCCCCTGTCCCAACTGTTCCAAATGCATTTCATCACTAATTGTCTTAAATTACTCATTTCTGTAGGGTGGTTTCAATGTTAAGTGAAATTCATAATTATGAAGTCATAACTGCATCTATATAATATAATACCCTTGTTTTAATATACACCATATGCCTGGTGAATGAACACCTTTTCACCCTTTTATTATCTGGACTGGTCTGATCTGCAGTGTAAAATCTTCTGTCATCAGCATTCTTGCTTTGCTGTGTGATGACCTCATTTTCTGATGCACGTTATTTCTGCTAGCAAGGAATACAAGGATTTTTGCATTCTGGAAAAGTGCTGAAATCTGCTGACCTATGCTCAGTCTGCACCTAATCTAAATACTCCCCACTATATTCTAGCTTATCTGTCCTGTAGAATGCACTCTTCTTCCAAGAAAAACAATGTCCCAATTACTGCACTTCAGCTGAGATTTAATCGAAGAGATATTTGAGCCTCATAGATTCCACACGATAATCTTTAAAGCGGTATCTCAGGCATGTGGAGAAGGTTGCCTAGCAACAGCAGGTTTTCATAGGACCTCTGTGCAATTGGAGCTACGTGTCCTCTCTCTCCATTTTGCTTGTTAGCCCCCCAGTTCTACCTTTAAACTAAACATCCGTTACGTGAGTACTGGATATAGAATAATCTGAGATTTGTCAATCTATGGAAAAAAGCACTTATAAAATTAGTGAGGAAAGGGAGAGACAAAAAGAGAAAACAAGAAAAAAGCCTATCCTTCTGAAAACATGGGCTGCTTAGAAGAAATGTTTAAACAGCACTTTCTAAATGAATCAAAAGGAAATAAATGAACTCATCCACCAATAAAAGCTAATAGAAAAAAACATTTTAAAAATGTGCCATAACTTTTCTACTGCCTGTATTTTATGTGTTCTCTGTAGAGGATGTGGTAAACAACAAAACATGGACAAGGGGTGCCAAAACTTTTGAATAAGAATGCACATTCAACTAAAAGATTCAAATCAAATCACACAGCATGGCTGCTAAACAGAAAGCTGTTGGAGTAGTGATAGTAATCAGGGAGAAATCCCCCACTTTACAATGTGTGAATCCTCCTCTTTAAAAAAGTTGGTGCTTAAAGATGCTGGATTCCTGTTTGTAACTGGATTTTATTTGTTTTACAGCCTACAAAAACAACAGCATTTGAGTTCTATACACTCAACCCCTTTATTCCCTTTTCAATCCCTTTATTCGCTCATGGTGATGTAAAAAAATCCATTTTATAGCACCTTTAAGGATCCAAAAGGTTTTTCTCTATGACATCACTTCAAATACCCTAATATGGCACCTTGATGAAATAGGTGTATTGTGTGCATAGTGAGTAAAAGTCTTGAGAGTGAGATTTTCCTGTCTTAGGTCTAGGAACACCCAAACTGATTATTATTGAAAGTATGATGAAAAACAAATACAGAAGTGCTGTTAATTTTATTTTCCACAAGATAGCTAATAAAGAAGGAAGCCACATACCTAGCACAATCAGGGGTCCATCAGTGAACTGATTTATTATAGTATTCACAGTGGTTCTATGCATTTGCACTAAGCATTTACTGAATGAAAGAGACAAACATTCATGATTTCTACCAAACTAATGAGGCTGCGGTGTACAATTCTGTGCTGCACAATATTACATAACATAACAAACAACATATTAAATAATGGCTTTTGGTCAGTAAGCCCCTTTAAGAGGCAACCTCTAAAGCTCTAAAATCACCCATTCCAGTTGAAAAGTCTTAGTTACCAGTAATCATGACTTACAGGCTGTTGTTAGGAATAGAACCTGAAGTGAATGTCTGTTCTGTTCAAGATCATAGAGCACTAGCAGCAAGGTGCCCTGGAAAAGGAGTTTAAATGAACGTAAACCGAGAGACATTAATGCGGTGTGACCTTATGCCTTGTGCATCATCACCGTAAACGGAGGTTTAGCATGCTTAGCATTCATTTTCCATGCCAAATCTGTAATATAGAGAATGGAATTTCCTACGGTGATGTGAAAATGTGTTCCATGGTGCGTTGAGTAATGCGTATTACACATACACTGTGCACGCAGTATGTGATTACACAATCATAATCCCTTGTGTGTGGATGCTCATGCGTGCACTCCCCTTTCTCCCTCTCTGCCCTTCCCCCAGCCATCCTGCTGCCTGTCTTCCTCTATTCTCATCATCCACCCTCCTTTCCGTTTCGTCCATTTACCTACGGCCCTGCCTGCCCACCCTCATAGTCTTAAAGAATTATTAAACCGGGGATGTAATCTGCTGTGTGGTCAGTGTCACTATCCCTAATATCCTCAAGACTTCTAAACGCACGCTGAAACGTTTGTTCATCATATTCCACCATATACTGGAGGTTTAACATACTTACACGTCACTGGCAACAGAGTGTATTTCAATGTCCAGTGGATTTTCGCCATAATCTGATTCCATCAATGATGGGGATTACCACTGACCCTGCCTGCACTGTCACAGATGTTGAAGCTTCTGACATGCATTAAGCCCCTGGGGGCATGTGGATCATTTTAGTGTCCAGAGTTTGCATTCCAATCTCAGATCGGCTGCCAGCCTTCTAGTGTGATATTTTACTGCTGTGAATGGATTTAGAAATAGAGTTATTTGTTCAGACCCAACCTGCTGGTTTATTATTGGGTTTTATGACATTTAAGTTTAACCGTTAAGGTAATAGGTAACTGAGTAACTTACACTCTGAGGTGTCCTCTGCCTGTTATAGAGGTCAGCTGTCTCTCATATCAGTGTCATCTCTAAATGACATGCAAAAAAGTGTCTTATAATTTTATAAGAATACTATGAGTGCTGTGAGCACTAGGAGTTCTACAAATAAGGGTTCCTAAATGGTTGTTAGCCTGGACATATTCTATACCCCTAAAAAAATGTTCCCTGTTCAGTTACCTGAAGACCTATGTCTGAAAAAGAGCATTGTGATTATGAAAAATGTCTTAACATAAGGTGAATTAATTGGATATAGTGTTTTTATTCTGATTTAAGTGTTCTTTTTTAAGAACTTCTTTCTTCAAACAGTTTATTCAAATTCATACACTAACCTTCACAAAAATGGCTAAAAAACACTACACTGAATTTTTTATTTTAGTTGTTCTACACCTTTTTGGCACATTTATATTCAAGAGTGTATAAAAAGACTTCAACTTGTATGGATCCTGTACCTGTTATGTGGAGGTTCTTTCTTCTTTAAACAATATTCTTTATTAGTAAAGCTTTTTAGGTACCCAGAAGTGGTTGTTCTCTGGCGTCTAGCTATGCTCCAAAGAGTCTTTGATGACACGAAGTGTTCTTATCTGACAATGCATGGTTCTTGTCAGTTTAATTTTTAGGAGTGTTGGATATGGTAGACTGTCTGCACCTTCAGTAGTGAATGAGGAAGGGCAGTGGAGTTTTTGCAGTGACCGCCCTAGACAAGTCACTACAGCCTAT
Source organism: Prochilodus magdalenae (assembly GCA_024036415.1). NCBI lineage: Eukaryota > Metazoa > Chordata > Actinopteri > Characiformes > Prochilodontidae > Prochilodus > Prochilodus magdalenae. Next base: position 180,503 of record JAMWET010001294.1, read on the forward strand.
TGCGTCATCTGACCTTGTGAGCAAACTGAAGCAGACAGAGAAAGACAAGGGGAGAAAAGCAGAACGCTTAAAAACCACAAAAAATAAAAGGCATGCAGTCAATCTGGGCAAGTGAAGAAAGGAGTTGGAGAAGCACAAGCTGAAGTATATGGAGGGGTTGATCAAGTCAAGGACAGAGGGTGTGTCAGAGTACAAACATCAGCTCCTCCCCCATATGCTTGCCCGGACTAAACTTTTCCACTCCTCTCATGCATGCTGAGCCTTGTTATGTCCTTGGCCCTGTTCCGAACACTGACTTTTGTGAACATTTTATACAGCAGGAATGGAGTGTGTGGGAAGCATGCTTTTATGCTTGTAGAAAATGTAATAATTTAAATAAATGATTTAATTAATTAAGTTATTCATCTTTGCAAAAGTGGATCCTTGATAATCCTTTTTTAAAATCGCTTAAGTATTTAACCTCATAGTGAGTTCCAAGCTTCAGATTCGATTGCAGACCCTTTAGTTACTGAACAATAAGACTAAGTATGTAATAAGCCTGGGGTTAACTAAATCACAACCAGAACCCAGCTATTATGATGATATAGTAAATAACTCTGAATTTGATAATTGTACACCATTCCCACTGTAATGTCCCACATTTAGACTGGAAGATAAAAACTTAATAAGAGAGATCAGATATGTAAGAGGATATATGTAAAAAACAGTATCAAGACATCTTAAGAAAACATCTTAGGGTCTGTCTGCTACTTAGAAGTGCAAATAAAAAAACTAGCAATGATTAATGCTGTAGTCCCTAACACTTTCACATTCCTGCTTAAACATGTATATTACATGGGTTTGCTGGAACATACTACATTATTACTTCAACTAATTATCTATTTATAGGACAGGTTACTATGTCCATTATCAGCTTTATAACTAAAACCTTTTTGGTCATTTCATAGAATCAAATTGTAATTAAGTGTAACTAACTGTCTCAGAATTGCCTAGTTTTGTATTTGGATTTAAACAAATACATCAAAGCTAAACATATCTATTGTTAAATCTATTGATTTGCACTGAAGATTAATGCTGACAAATATTATGATATATGCTTGTGCAAGGCAGGTTCTGAGAACATTTGGGAATTTGACGTCTGATTAAACCAAGGTCAGAAGGCATGACACAACTGGGTGGGTCCAAAGTGTACTCTATGTGGTGTAAAGTTCACACATCTTAACTAGCTTAACTTGCCTAAAATGTGATTAGGTAGCAATTTGCTGTGGAGGGAGAAAAATACTTCTCATCTTTACAATATATGGAGAATAACTGATGCTTACGCTTCTCAATATCTACAAGAGCATGGTGATGAATTGTGCTCCTGAAACTGATGCCAACAAACCTCCCTTACTGTATTATAGTATAAACTAGTTTGTGCCATAATGCTTATTTGCTAAACTCTTTAAATGTTCATATTTATAAATGTATTCTGTATTTTATGTACATAATTGTTACTTTATTATACTGTATGTTTAATCAGATCTGCATATGTATAGACAAGTACAGATATTCACACTTAGCTTTAGCTCCTCTCACATTGAATACTTTTATTCTATTTGTTATATTTTTAATGCCTATTTTATACCTCTTCACCCTACACTGAATAAGGTAATATTAAATAACGATTAGTAATATTACAAATGTTTTCAAACTTCTTAACAGTGGTGGTAAAGTTCATTTTGTGTAATGTTCAGGACCATATACCTAATAAAAATTAAAATAATTAAAATTACTCAGAAGCCTGAAATGGGTGCATTATTATATTTTATTTTGGGTTACATTTTCAGAATAATTATCAGAAAAACAATAAACAACAGAAAACCAAGAATCAGCTTGATCACAGGGTTTTTTATTAATTGCACAATCTTTTCATAGTGATGAGTATTGGGAATATGATCAAATATCACTCTCAACTGCATTAAAGTGTAAAAGTTTTAACAAGTACTACTCAGTCCATATATAGAAACTGTGCTGCCAAAACCATTTGTTTTTTTATTTGTGATGTCACAAGAACCAACTAATTTACATATATCACCTATTCAGTCTACAGCAGTTTAGCTCTACCATTCATAAGGAGTGTCCTGCTTCTGAGTGCTTTTCTGATTGATGAAACACAGGGTAGCCAGTTAGAACAGAGCTCATTTGGCCATCTTTAAATACATAGTAACTATAACAGCCTGTTCAGTTGTAATAGATAATGTACATGTATAATGAATTTGGCCATGTTTGACACGTGCAAAATGTGTAAGAGCAGTAACTGTATGTCAGAATGTGAATACCAGAACTGAGGCGCAAACAGCAGTTAGGATATACAGTAGAGTGAAATGCAGCCTAATGTAAGAGTACATATAGAATAGTGCAGTATGTTGAGGTAGCCAGGTGTGAAGTATGTGGTTGTAAACAGTAGAAGAGTATATAACATGTACAGAGCAGGTAGGAGAATAGCAGCCTAATGTTCAGGTGAAGAGTTAAAACAACTTACAGTGCAGATGTACAGTTAGTAGATAAATAAAAAAATCATTATTGTCTGATAAGAATCACAAAGAAATCCCTGTTGTACTACAGATTTCTTTCCATAAACACATTATTGTGTTGAAGGACAAACAAATTGTGACCAAGGCGATGTTTAGTAAATAGATTTGTAGTCAGACACAGCAGCTACAAGAGCAAAGCGGACATAACCAAAGGGCAAAGACAAAGTCAGTAAATAGGTGGGAGTCAAAACCAAGCAAATAATCAGACCACGGAAAGGTACCAAAGGGATAAACATAAAGAGTAAGACAGATAACCAGTGCACAGAGTGGCAATACTTTGCAATGAGCCAGTGTGAGAGAGTAGTACAGTAGTACAGATTAGATGAGGAACAGGTGTGTGTGATTTTTCAGGGATCTGGAGAAAGGAACAGCATTGGAAGATGGCAGACATGTGATAGTAACATCATTGGGTAATGGGAAATAGAGTCGGGGGTGAGAGGAGAACGCCCCCTCCCCCCCAAGAGGTCAGAGATCAGCACAACAGCCACAACAAGCACCCCCCTATAACCAGGTCTGGTCAGGAAGTGAGCTCTGGGACCTGTCGCGGCAGGGAATGGGGACCCCTTCTCATGGGACAACCCCATTGACGGCCAACGGACAGGCTCAAGGAGCAAAGGTTTTAACTGTGGGGAAAGTAGCATCAATTACTTTACTGATGATTTTGAAAGGACCAATGTATTTGGGTAACAACTTCTTACATCCCTCAGAAACCTTGGTCACTGGTTGACAACCATACTCAACCCACCAGGAACATATGAAGGGGCGTGCTGACGATGGTTATCAGCCTGAGACTTATTGCACTGTGGGGTTGTCTCAATGAGCTGGTGGGTCTCTTCCCAAACTTCCTCACTCCTCCTCATCCAGTGTTCTACGGAGGGTACATCTGAAGGATGATCAAGACATTAGTAGTGGTTGATAACCCAGCATACATGGAAACTGTATGACAGATGTGGCAGAATTGATGAGTGAGTTTTATACAATTTCTCCTTTAGGGACCAGTTGACAATTATGACAATTAACTCTTAGACTCTTAGACTTTTCTTAGACTTCTTGAATTACTCTCCTACACTGATAGAGATATTCAGTCCCTTTATAAATTGACACGTGGACTGAGTACCTCTGTTAGACACAATGTCTTTGGCGATACCGAAAAAATGGAAAATGTAATTCTCAGCAGTCTGGAAGCAGTTGGTAACTGTGGGAATGGGATAAATCTAACACAACTAGAAAAGAGATCAACCACCGTAAGAATGACCATGCAATACAGGAAGGTCCATGACAAAATGTATTGCAATATGCACCAACAGGCTAGCAAATGGAGCGAAAAGCAACATCTGAGAACATGCTCTTCCACCAATATTTGCCCAAACTCAGTTGAAGTGTTCTGGTCTCCCCAGGATGTCCAAAGGTGAGCAATGAATGAGAACAAATTTTGAGGTGGAAATGAGAGAAGAACAAAGACCAATGGCTGTGAATTGAAGCTTTTAGTGGTAAATAAATATTTAAAGTTTTTGTGATGGGTTAGCACTAGGAATGGATATTGGACAATCTCTAGCCAATGATGCCACTCCTCCAAGATGAGCTTCATGACTAAAGGTTCACAATCCCTAATTGCGTAGTTACGTTCTGCAGGGCTTAATTTGTGGGGAAAGAAAGCAATGGGGTGAAGTTTTTTGGAAGAATTGTGACGTTATGACAAGACAGCCCCAAGACAGGTTGGAGAGTTTAAACAGAGATACAGAAGTAAATTGAGACTTTAAATCATTAAAAGCTGATTCGGCTTAAGGGTGTTATTTTTGAACAGGGAAGTAAGTGGTGTCTCAATGGAACTGTAGCTACGAATAAACTGACAATAAAAATGAGCAAAACCTAGGAACCTCTGGACATCTCAAACAGACTTAGGAGTTTGGCACTTCACAGCTGCATCGACCTTATGGTCGTACATAGCCACTCCTTCTGGACTAAAGACATAATCAAGGAATACAGTTGGTCTACATTTAAATTTTTCATCCATAACAAATAGCTAATGTCCAAGGAGAAAAGTGAGTACCTGCCTAACCTAAAGCATATGAGTAGAATAATCTGAAGAGTAAATTTTTTGAAGAGTAAAAATTTATCTAGGCAAGGGCAAATCGGCCTAACATGTCCCAGAGAACATGGTTAATAAACATCTGGATAACCCAAAGGGCATAACTTGGTAGTCATAGTTCCCTCTAGTGGTGAGGAAGACTCATCTCCTTGGCAAACTCTAACCAAATTATAAGCACTACAGAGATTCAATTTAGTGAATACCGTAGCACCTCTACGTTGTTTGTGAGCTACAGGGACCAACAGAAGTGGATAAGAAAAGGGTTTGGTGATGGAATTGAGACCCCTGTAATCGATGCATGGCCTGAGACCACCATCCTTCTTTTTAACAAAAAGAACTCGGAAGTAGCAGGACAGGTGGATATACCCTGTGATAAACCCTCCAGTATGTACTCTTCTGTTGTGGCCTCCTCTGCATGAGTTAGCAGGTAAACACGAGACTTAAGAGGTATTTGGTTATCGACTAAGTCAATAGCACAGTCATATTCACTGTGTGGAGGTAATTTGGTGGAATTTGCCTTATTAAAAACCTCAGCTAGATCTGAGTACTCAAAGCCCATACATACTAGATTTTGTACCTCTGGACTTTTAAATGGTGGTGACTTGACAGACAAATTAGATAACGCAAGACAATTTTGAAAACAATAGAAAGACCAAGACAAGATCTCTCTTTTTGACCAAGAGATGAGAGGGTCAGGAGTTCCAGAATAATGGCATACTCAGGAATCTAACACAAAAAAACACAGCAGTGATGGGTTGAGTGGTTTGGGAGATGACACAGTGTCACCATCAACTGCAGACAGCCTCAGAGGTGAGTCCAGGGTAATGACAGGAATCTGGAGATGAGTAAATATAAATTAAATTGATTTTTCTTCTAAATAAAATTCCCCTCAGCCTGTTGCAGAAAATGGTTAGCAAAGTGGGTTCATTCCAGCTGCTACCAGCAGCCATTGTGCGAAATTCCAATGAATATTTGGCTACAGAACAATTACATTGACACAAGAGAACTCATAGCTCACCATAAGATACTGTCATGGGGATGGTCAAACACAAACTTTTGGAAATTTAGAAATCAAATTATCATAAGTATCGTTCTCATAGACAGCGCAAACCACAGTGACCCAATCCTAAGCCATACCAGATAAACACAAGATGACAAAAAAGATACAGGACTTATTGGTACTAGGTGGAGAATTAGCGAAGTAAAAGGAACACTGAAACAAAAAACCTCAGCACTGATTATGGGAAACTTTGCTGACTGAGATTAGTTGTTGAAGGGACGACTACTGCATGATCTGTAGCAGGCTGAGAGGAGATATCTCTAAGGTTAGCAGAAATTGAAGATAGCTGAGAGTGTTGTACCAAGCAAACTAGTCAGGGAATCAAACCACTGGTTGTCTTGACCAAGCAACCCACGCATAATTGCTAAAAAGACACTGAAACAGCAACATGTAGAGAACAGAGAAAGACAGACAATAAATCAAGGTGAAGAGGAAATACAAAAGGTAAAGAGGACAGACAAGAGAAGAATATTAGGAGAGCAAAGAGGATGACTATGTGCTATATACATGCAAAACTGTGTGAGTGTCATTAATGTTTTTTAAATATATCAAATTGAATAGAATTTAAATCAACTTTTACTCTATTAAACCAAAAACAATCTACAAACTGTGTGGTGTGTTCAGGGCAATTAGTAAATAGAAGTTGTGGTCAGCTTTGTGGTTTACATACATACATTCTAATTAGATGTAAAGGATGTTGACTAAGTATGCCACAAAGCTAAGAGAATGTAGATACTTTAACTTAACATACCATAGGGGCTTGAAAATGTGAAATAGCTTAAGATTATAATTATATAATTGTTCTGATGTGGGGCACAAGTAGTAGGTTTAAACCAGGCTAACCTTTTGGATTTCACCTAACATATCTAGCTACTTGTCACATTTGTCTTAAATTTTAAATCATTTCATCATGCACATGCATGTTTGGCACTTTATTAAGCCATATTTCAATCTAGGTTACATTGGGTAGCAGGAAATGCACAGTTGCAGAGCAAACTGATAGACTAAATAAAACGGATAAGATTTATCTTTTGAGCCTGCATGAATGATTGGTTCCTATTTGTTTAAACACCACGACGTATGCTGCAACTAATATCAGTCTAATAAAACTAGGCGTTCCTATTCTTGCTTTGTAATATGTGAAATGTAACCTATTATCACATAAAAAATCATGTCACTTTACCAGGTGTATTGAACATTTTGCACATGGCTGTGGTACCTCTGTTAATCAAACTAGGGTCCTCAAGCTATAGAATTTAGAATTAAGAACCGTTATGCCAATCGTACATGCACACAGAGGAATTTGTCTACCATCCTTAACACACTTGCCTGGAGCAGTGGGCAGCCCTATTCACTGCACCCAGGGAGCAATTGGGAGTTAGGTGTTTGCTCAAGGGCACTTTAGTCATGTCCTGTTCAAGGAATTAAACCAGCAACTATCTATCTACAAGGTTGGTTCCCTAACCTCCAGCGCACAACTGCCCCTACAATAAGGTGTAGCTGCTACAGTCTGTTGCAACTGAAGTAAGCACCCTCATTTGTGAATTCTTGATGTAAACAGGCCAGCATAACCCTGCAGTTCTGCAGGTTAATTATCATTACAATGTGTAAAGAGTATTTATGAGCCCAGACCACACCTTAAGTTGACTGACTGTGGTGTAGAAGTTAAGTTGTTGAATGAGGAAAGAAATGTGTGGACTTATTGCTTTGGTACTGGGCTGCATTTGCACGTAAGGAGTACATTATCTAAGAGGGAAGAGTTCTAGATGTGGTCTACTTTGTTCACTTACTGTATAATTCATTTTTTCCCCTCTACACTATGCATTAGACCCAAGACCTGAGAAACATTAGACCCTGTTCCAGGCCAGTCCAGGTTTAGAGTTTGCTGTCAATCCAACTATTACCTGTTATACCTGAGTCTTGATTCAAAGACTTCTAATACACAAGCAGGTACATACCCATATCTTAGCTAAAAGATGAATGTCTGCTTAATCCAAATAAGGAATACTAACTGACTTGCCTTTTCTGACTTGATGAAGAGTATAATAAGAACATTCATTTAATTCAACTGAGCAACTGTAGTAAATCTTAAGATGTGGTATCCTCTTGGTCAAACTTTAAGTTTTATTACCATGTGATTACATTCTAAAATTATCTGCCCTTTTCACTGAGGTGGCCGGCTGCCTTGTGTCATTTGAAGTCCTTTCTTAGAAACAGTTTAAATAAACACACATATGAAAAGGCAAGTTGTAATAAATGATCCCTCTAGTCCAGTTTTAACCAGTGAACCAGTAGGGACATTCTAGAAGTGTATTACAGATTAGTTTCACTGATAACTTGCCTCTATTATGAAAACTGGAAATTTTCCAATGCTCTTGCTTTTCTAAACATCCAGATAACAATAAGTTATGCTTGGGTTTTTGAAAAATATGAAGGAGAAATCTGAGATCAGGAAGTAGGCCCTGTTCTGCTAACAAGAGGAGTGGAAAGTTGTATTGGTGAGGTGGCAGTGGTGGTAACCTGAGCAACAAAGACTAAAAGTCCCTGCTCTTTCTGCTCTTGCTGCTCTCTCTCTCACTCTCTTTCTGTCTCTCTCTCTCACACACACACACACAATCACTCTCTTTCTCTCCTCAGCACTGGTTAGGAACAATGGTCTCTCACATGATGCATGCCTAGCTACACAAAAGCCCCAGTGTGAGCAAGCAACCGTCTGATTGGTCACTCTGGCCATTCAGAGACAGAGAAGAGGCAGGACTTTGTATGCTGACATTCCACAAGGTTACTATGTGATGTAGACACAGTGATAAGCACTTCAGTCCAATCTATTTATTGAAATATTTCTTTTCCAGGTTATTTTTAAACATACCTGTGTGGGTATTATGTTGTTATGATATCTGAAAAGCCAATAACAAAGCTGTATTGCTATGAAAAACAAATCATGTACCAGTAAAAAGATTTCCTCTTCCAATGTTGGCAAAAATAAATGAAGACAGAACGGGCGGGGCAGAAATTGGTTGAAATAAATTACTAACACAAGCTACTTGTATACACTGTATAAACATTTTATGAAGAATGGACCAACAGAAATGGGCCAAAACGTCTTGGAAAGATGTCTGGTTCCACTGACTTCCATTCAAATTAAATGAGGTTTTTACCCTCTTCTGTAAAGCTGGCATTTTGGAGATTATTGTTTTTCTTTGGACAGCGACAATATGTTCTCACACATAGGACAAACTCAGCTGATCTTTGCAGGGTCAGACTTCATTTCAATATGTGAATACAGGTCTGATGACGATTCGGTAAACACTTGATGCTGAATGTATACTTGTATATGCTGCAGCTCATGTTCATTTCACCAAAGTGCGAAGCAACATATTGATGCTGTCCAAAGAAAAGCATGTATCAACATTTTTGCTGACCAACAGAAATTGGTCTAAATTTCCTGATAGAAAAAAGTTGGGTTCCATTGATTTACATTATAATTACTTTTTTTTCCTCCTAAGTTGTCATTTTGTAGATACTTGCTAGTGACCAACCTGCTAATAAAACTCTCTGGCTGGTTTTCTGGCTGAATTGTTTTACATGTCTGCATGCTCATTCGAAGTTTTTGGGGGCACCTTTCTGCCATGTTAACCTGCATTGTATCTATGGGCTAACAACAGGCTTGACTACTGACGCCCACTTTAAGCTCCACCTTACAAGGCTTTGGACTGGTTTAGATAGTTCACATTCTGTTTGTTCCCACCCGTATTTAGTCCCAAATTTCTAATGATTGTCCAAAGATGTTGTCCTTAGGAGCTGACACTAATAATTATATTATATACAGCATTAATGATTTACAGCAATAAAGTTAATGAAATGACTGCAACATATATGTAACATATGACAACTCATGGCTAGCTGCTTTGTTACACACTTATTATACACTTATACAAGCTGTTGTTTACAGGTTGTCTTTTTTATGATACATGAAATTATTCAGTGTTTTGAACATATTGACAATGCCCGTGTTATACTCAGAAAAGCACATTGTCTCATATACTTTGTCAACAAAATAATTACATATCATTATATTACTCAACCCTATACTCAAGAATGACAACACATTGCTGACTAAATGTCTCCTACTTTGAATCTTATTTGTTAAGCAAAACTAGTTAGACTCAAACCTTCCAATAGGTTCTAATGTGAGCATTGCACAAAGTATGACATTGGGTTCACTAGGCGAGTACAAGCTGAGCACAAGCACAGACAGCAGACTGCTTACTTTCAAAGCTGACATGTTTATTGTGTAGCCGGATCAGTTGTTACCTCTCTGTCTCTTTTCCTAGCGTCTGCAGCTGACATTTCCCTTCCAGTGTGTATGGCCATGTGACTGAGAGAGAGAGGCTTGTGTAGACAGATTGATCACTCTTATTGCTCTTTGATGAGCTTTCTGTTGCTCCCCAGGGTCCTGCGAGAGCTCTTCCAAACTCTATGCTTTTTGCAGATTGTGAAAAAACCTACTGTTTGCACACAGCAGAGAAAAGAGTTCAATAGCCACCAGGAGTGCAGGAAATAAAATGTCAGTAAACTATCTTCCTCTGGGAGGAGTTCAAATCAGCTTCTTTAAGTGTGATTTCTAGTCACATTGTGGTAGCTCCTAGTCAGAAGTACAGTCTG